>JAKSZT010054053.1:2962599-2980626 GCA_026826555.1 Tolypeutes matacus | reverse complement strand
TTAAAAAAAAAAAAAAAAAAAAAAAGAGATGCAGGAGACCAGGGAGCTGAGGTGGTGCAAGAGATTGAGCACCTCCCTCCCACTCCGGAAGGTCCCAGAATCGGTTCCTGGTGCTGCCTACAGAGAAGACAAGCAGACACAGAATACACAGAGAGCAATAATGAATGCAAAACAACAGGGGCAGGGGGTGGGGGGAGAAATAAATAAATAAATAAATAAATCTTTAAAAAAAACAATTGATGAAAGAATATTATTATAATTGTGCTATTAACTATAGTCCATAGTTTACAGCAGGGGTTGTACTCTTATGTTTTGTTTTTTTTTTAATTTTTATTCCAGGAACATATAACACAACATAAATTTCCTCCTTTTAAGCACAAATATATATTTCAAGTAGTGTTAACTATGTTCATAATATTGTGTTACCATCAACACCATTCATGACCAAAACTTTTCCATCAACCCAAATAGAAACTCTGTACAATTTTGGCATTAACTTCCCATTCCCCATCCCCACCCTGGCCCCTGATAACCTGGACTCTAGTTTCTGACTCTATGAATTTGCCTATTCTAATTATTTCATATCAGTGAGATCATACAATATTTAGTCTTCTGTGTCTGGTTTATTTCACTCAACATGATGTCTTCAAAGTTCATCATTTGTGTTGTTGCATGTACCAGAACTTCAATCCTTTTTATGGCCGAATAATATTTAATTGTATGTATATGTGTCTATATATCACATTTAAAAAAAATTCATCTGTTGCTTGATGGATAGTTGGGTCACTTCAAAAGATTTGAATTTTTGAAATTATTTTTAACACAGTTCACTTTTAAAAAAATTCTTTATTGGGGTAACATATATACAACATAAAATTTCCCATTTTAACCTCTTTCAAATATACAGTTCAGTGGTGTTAATTACATCCACAATGTTGTGCTACCGTCACCACCATCCATTACCAAAACTTTTCTTTTCCATGGGGGGATTTGATTCTAATCCCCATTTTACAGATAAAGAAATGGATCTGCTAATTATTCAAACCTGTGTTTCTGAATCTAAGACCAGATCTCTGCATCAATACAGCCCTGCCCTTCCTCCCCCAAGTTGGAGAGGGTGTCTGGAGTCGGGAGGCAGCTTGTAGGCTTGGGGTTCACAGTGGTTATGCACTGGCAGTTTGTGGCTCCTTCCATTCTGGGCATTTGTGGGCAATCCCTCAAATCCAGAGCTCCATCCCACAGGGCCCACGGCTGAGCATGAGGCCATCCCAAGGGACTCCTAACTCTGCTTCCCACTCCAAGAATTTCAAGCTCAGAAGAATTTATTAACAAAAGTCCTGGAGGTAAGGCAGGCGATCCATCATCTTCCTATTTTTCCTAGAGGTCCTCCCAGCTCCCCTGACTCCCTTAAACTTTCCCAAACTAGGTCACCAGGATCGCCCACCCAGGGGCCTGAAGGAGTTGACCAGAGTCCCCTGCACTGCACCTTCCTTTCCACCTGGAACAGGGGTGCTGTAGCAGGAAACCCCCCACGTGGCCAGCATCATTTCCCTAGTTTCTTGGCAGATGGGGCCGAATACCACAGACTACAGTAGTGAGGACAGAGAAAGAAGACAGGCCCCATCATCTTTCTGCCCTACAGGCCACCATGACATTGCCATGGGAATTCTTTCCACCATGCAAAAGGAAGCCATAGGCAGAGGCTGGCCCTAAGGTGACAATCAGATGCCTGCAAGAACAAGTCTCATTTGGGGTTCCTACATACAAGCATAAAATGAGCACTAAGTAGCTGTCCCTCAAGTGGCTCCAGGTTTTATAACCTTTCATGTGTGTCAAGCATTTTTGCTAATCAATTTTGGGTCTCTTCTCAGAACTTTTGTGAACCCTGGGATTGTCTTGGGAATTTGTATTTTCTTTTCATTGTTTCTGTTCATTTAAAAAATTAACTTAAAATTAATTTTTAGTCAGTTTTGTCTGCTTGTTTGGAATGTTCTCATGAATTTTTAAATTTTGTTTCCAATTTTAAATGGTCTCATAGCAAATTGGGGAAAAAAAAAGAAAAAGAATGGCCAACGATTAGCTCATGTATCAAATTATCCTAGGTGAATATTACAATTTATCATAGCAAATTTTTTACATTTTTAAAAAACTTTTTATTTGGAAATAATTATAGATTCACAGGAAGTTGTAAAAAAAAAAATAGTACAGGGAGGTCCAATATACCCTACACCCAGTTTCCTCTAATGGTAACACCTTCTTGCATAACTCTATGTTGTTTTGCCTTCTTAATTTAGAATTTGTTTTCAGCTTGTGATATTTACTCCATCTACTTCAGTAAAGTTCTCTTATATTTAATCTACCTTGATGAGGCAAAAAGAAAAGTTCCAGTAGGTACAAAGGAATGGTCAATTTTTTGCTTGGAGATTCTGGAATAAAGCATGAGGATTTAAAATATAATTTTATCATTGTACTGAGAAAGAAAAGATGAGAAATGTTCTTCACCAGGGTCCATGGGGGGGAGGGATAAGTGAGGAGCAGGTGTCCACAAACCTTCCGGGATTAGATGCAAAGCCTGCTGGGAAAGTGCAGTTTTCTGGAGAAAGTTTTTTTTTTTTTTTTTTTTTTTTTTTTAAATCCGATCCTCAAAAAGTTAAGAAAGGGTGATCTAGACGTTCATTAATTTACCCTTCAGATAGTCATAGGCAATGCTGGACTCTCCCTCTGACTTCAGTGTGACAGTAAAATGGGCATCGCTGTCTGAAGAGCTGAAAAATGGCCAAATCATCTATTTCCTTACTCTTTCACAAATGGAAAATAAGGAAGAGGAGAAAAAAAAAGGGAGGGGTGGGTGGGGAGGGATTGAGGGGCTACCAGAAAAAGGCTGCAACAGAATTTTAAACCCAGGCACTCTGCTGCACTTTGTCCTTAAAAGCTGTGGCAACTGGTACAGGAAAAGCTTCCCCGGGACAGTGGCTTCAACACGCTAGTTTGAAGACAAGGTGGTAGTGGTGGGGGGTGGGCTGTGACTACAACTGTACCCATTTGCAATGAAACATTAATGTAGTGAGCTTTTCAATAAGTCGGAATTTATTCAATCTAAGGAAAATCCTTTATTCTGAAATCATGTCCTACTTTTTTTTTGGGGGGAGGGAGGGGGATGCCACCTAAAATGATCTGTTTTATGAACTAATGGTATTGGTGGGAGCATCTTGTTGTTTCTGTTTGTCTAGTCTGACAAAATGTTAGCAACCCTAGGTAGTAGGCCTTCCAAGGTCTTGCTGGGATTTTACTGCTCTGTGAACTCCCCAGCCTCGGGAAACACGGTTTTGGAGGAGGTTTGCACACTTTGCCTCCTACCGTCCCCAACCCCAATCCCACCCCTCCCAGGCCTTGGGAACTGCTTACCTGCAGCAACTTTTGCACAGCCTCCTTCCTCTCTATTATCTGCCTCTTCATTATTTGCAGACAATTATCTGCAATAATCAGCCAATTACCCTTAAAGACAATTATACTCTTCCATTGGCAAACATTGATGTTCTTTTTGTGGGTCTTTTAATGAAGCCAATATTAAGGAGATAGATACCTTATTTACATAAAGTCAAATCATTTCTTTTCGGGAGGGTTTGGGTTAAATGCAAAAGTCTGAAAAATCTTATCTAGGGGATGAGTGCTTGGGACTTACAGTTGGGGTAGAAGAGGGGTTGGAGAGCTTTTCGCCTCTTGAAACAGGAAGTGCTGCTTTGAAAGGTCAGCTGCCCAGGGGACCCTGTACTGTGTGCAGCCTGCCCTCCCCAAGCTAATGAGATCTAAAAGTTTCAATGCAGTGATTTCAGCCTCCAGAAGCACTGCTCTCCCAGCTGTGCCCGCCTCTCCCTGACCACATCTTAAATCCCTCACCTGATAGCCATCTCTGGGGCCCTCCAGAGCTGATCGCCTCAGGGAGCTTGATTGAAATGTGTTCCTCACCTTCTCCTTCCCATGAAAGCTTTATCCTGTGTGAAGCCTGCCCCAGGCTGAACAGTGGCGACCCCCAAGCCAAGGGCTGAAAGGGCCTAGGCAGGATCTGGGCTTACAGGCAGACCCCATTATGGTTACTGCATTAAAAAGAAAGAGAAAGAAAGTTGCCATTTTATCTCCTCGCCAGTGCCCTTCCCTTTATGGTGTGGCCACAACCTGGTAACTATTTGTATTTGACTCCTTGTGGGCAAAACAGCAGTGAGATGCAGTTTCTTTCAAAGTTAGGAGAAAAAAATAAACTAAAGCCCACCCCTGCCGGGTTTATAAAGAGGTATTTTCTTCCTGAGCTCTATGGCATGGTGGCTCTAATCTGAAATTTCTTTTTAATCATAGCAGGAGTCCCAATTAGCGTGTTGGGTAATCTTTCAAGTAGAACTGGGAGTTTCATGACCAGAGAGCAAAGGAAATATTATGTGTGAAGCCCCTGGGGATCAGGACAAGGAAGGCAGAGCCGTGGGGTCTGAGCACATACATGTATGTGAAAAACATGTGCACACGCAGGCTGACTTCCACTTCCAGAGTCACTTATGTGCACCCTATGCCTCTTGAACCCCGGGATCAGAGAGTCGCCCTCCTTGCAGGAACCCAACCAACCCTGCCCCATCCCATGAGCCAGCAAGCCCACGCACAGCACATGTGCACACAGCTACCCTCTCCCCTAAGAATGCAGGGGTGAAAACCAAAGTGCATGTGCAAGTCAGAGGGCACGGTTTGGGGCCCCCCTCTGCTCTCTGTGAGGCAGGCTGTACCCCCTGACTCAGCCAGCCCCAGGCAGGACTCAGCTCCGACCTGGAATTGCCAGTGACCTACTTTCCTTTGTTGTTGTTTTTGGAAGTGCTGATGTCAATGCAGAATTCTGCATAGAGGCTGAGTGAGAAAAGAAAAAAAGAAAGGTGGTGGGGGGAGAAGAAGGGAGGGAGTGAAGGAGAGGGATGGAAAGGAGTTAGCGACAGTGGTAGTAAGTTACCTGCAACAATGCTAACCACATACTATTACCGTCCCCATGGAGCCTGCCCAGTAGAGCTGGGATCCGTAGGGGCCCTGTGGCTTCCGGCTAAGCAAACTGGGAGGAGGCTTGGCGGGAGGAGCTGCTGCCGCCCCAGTAGGCATGTCCGGATGCGCCTTCCCTCTCCGATAAGGAGCCAGGAGCCGGGCACCTGCTCCTGCTCGCACTCTCCCTCGGTGCCTGGAGGTGCGGGGTTTGCATCAATCCATTGGGCCTTTGGTGAGCTGCCGAGCAGCCACCACCCTGGCATTTGGGACTTGGCGGAGGCTCTCCACATTCTCCACACTTGGGGATGGAGGGAATTGGTCTTTGGGGATGCTGAAGGCAGTTTCCTCTGTTCACTTGCTCGCTGGTAACCCACAGAGCTCTGGTGGCCGCCGCCTGCTCTCCCCTCCCATTCTTGCTGCCCCTAGAGAGCTGCACGGGTTGGGGTAGGGAGAGCCCCAGGCTCTCCAATGCGTGGCAGCAAAATTGCTGGGAATTACTCCAACACGTCGCCTTTCCAGGGTCTGGATCCTGTCCCTTCCCCACGGACTGGCTTTCTTTTCTGACTGTCAGGGTTGAACTCCCGGCCTGGGATGGCAGAGACGCATGCTCTTTCTACCTGGTTTGCAAACCGCGGCTGTTGCTCCAGGGTCTTAGCATAGGGTGCTGAGCAGAATGCAGAGCTTCTGGGCGCTCCTCCCGGCTTGAGCCCTTCATCCACTGACATGTGGCCAACAGATTCTTAATGGTAAAACCACCACACTTCCAAGAAGCCCAAGGCCATGAGTTTCCTAGTTTCCGTACATACAATGCATTTCCCTTTCCCAGGTTTTCATTCAAGGGAGTGCCCAAGGACTGCTTATATATGGGGCTGGGGGCTGCGGTGGGCAAGATGCTCTCACTCTCTCATGTACCCGTTGGACCCCAAACAGGCTTGCACATGATCAAAGCCATTCTTCCCTGCTCAATAAGCTCATACATATTTCAGGAAAAGAAATATACAGAGGAGACAAAGCTCTCCTATGCTGAAATTAGACCCCGAAAAATAGGTTACTTGGCAATTACTTGCTTGGAAGTAGAGCATGATCTAGTGGCTGGGTGGGCTGCTGGGACTGCCGCTGTCTACTCCCAACTTACTGCCTCTTAACCTCTCTCAGTCCCTGGTCTTAAAGGAGAGATAATAATTCTTGCCACCTCCCTCCCTCCCTGGGCTGTGAGGTGTAGTGAATCAACCTCTGAAGCCTCTGAAGAGCCCAGGTTCAGGACGCCGTGTAAGTACACACCATCACCAGCTGCCTCTCGAATCTACATCGAGCTGATTTATTTACTTCTGTGAAAGAGACAACAATCATCATATTTACACTTCACACCACAGCTTCCAGCATCTCCCCACAGCAGCCCTCCCTCTGCTAGGGCTGAGGACTCCACTCGAGATGCTGCCTTCTCCAAGCAAGAGACATCCCCTCTCCCAGCATCTCTCTTGCCTTTCAGATCACACAACCTTTTTCCCCCAAATTGCAATTTGTTGCCACAAAATGTGCCCTCCCATGATAAATACACGAGGCTATGGGCATCTCCATGGGAGAAAGAGGAAATGGATTCCATAGGCAAAAAAGGCTTCCTTTGAAGTCAACCGCTGCCAGTAATTAAGGAGTGAAGCAGAGGTGCATGGAAAGTAAATGGAGGTTGTTAGAATGTTGCATCATTTTAAGTGGACACTGGTGCTCGTGCTCCTTGTTACCCGCGCAGGGCCGCAGGCTGGTGTCAATTAGGCTGGCATGGGTAGGGCTTGCCCTGCTGAGGGCTGGGGGAAGGGGTCACAACGCGCCTGCCGCTGGGGTAACACTTGGTTTCCCCCTTCCTTTCTGACTTTTGACAGCCCCCTTCATTTTCAGCAGCATTCAGTACTCAATGCTTTCACACAGGCAGAAAATAATGTTAGAAGAAAAAGAGAGGAAAGAAAGGAAAACGTTTGAAAGGTTCTTATTAGTCCTGAGAACTAGAAAGGCCACTGCTCCTCTGACCTCCAAGTCTGGCTGGGAGACTGCAATGGCCAGAATATTTGACATTCTATAGCCACAGGGCACAGCTCCAGAGCTCCTTGGGTTCCATCTACCAGAAGATGGGATGAATGGGTCCTCTGCCCTGGTAGCATGGCCCAGGAACTGATTCCCCAATACTGATGTGTGAGGGATGTCAACAGAGGTCCTCTGAAGAATGATGTGTCTATTTCCACACTAATCCAGCTGCCTAGAGAAGAGAGATGTCTTTCTGAAAAGCAGAACAGGGCTACCATAGCTCAAAGGACCACATCCAGTGGTTCTGGAGTTCTTCCAGAAGGAAGCAGGGGTGGAGGGGGAATACAGTGGGTGGGATAAAATCACCCAGCACTCTCACCCCCTCTGCATGGCCTGCCTTTGGCCCCTTGCTGTCTGATCTTCAGCTCCTGGAAATCATCCCTGTCTCATTCCTGTCTCCAAAGGAATGTCACTGTTGGGCCTTCCAGCTTATCTCCTCAGTGCTTTCAAGATCAAAACCCCAAACTCGTTAACTAAAAACTTTGTTGAGGGAACAATACACACTGAGGTGCAGAATGCAGTGCCAACTCTCTCATTAAAGTGTCTTTCAACAGGAAAACTCACTGCCAACGACAATGGGCACTTGGCCACAGCCAGTTCAGACTAAGATGCTAAAGAGAGGAGAGGAAAACAGCTGTGTCCAGGTCAAAACACATTAAATCTATGGCTGGCAGGCTGAGGCGGAAGGCTGTTTATTGCATGCTTGGTGCCTTTTTTTTTTTTTTTTTTTTTTTTAAGGTGATTTTCCAAACCTTCCTTCCTGTTGGTGATATACCTTTTTTTAAAAAGATTTTATTTATTTATTCATTTATCCCCCCCTTGCTGCTTGTGCTCGCTGGGTCAGCTAACCACGCCGTGCGGGCGGGCTTGCCTTCACCAGGAGGCCCCGGGAACCGAACCCGGGGCCTCCCATATGGTAAACGGGAGCCCTACTGATTGAGCCACAGCCGCTTCCCGGTGATATACCTTTTTAAAATTTATTTTTATTTTTTTGCATGAGACATGGGCTTCATGCCTTGTGCTGACAGCAGTGTTCCTTTGTGCTGCAGTTCAGATGTCACTAAGCCATTATACCCCAGTCACTAAGAACACAACTCAATTGTACCTGATGTGGAAGAAAGCAGACACGGGGAAGCATTTGGGGACAGAGAAGAGTACTGGGCAGTGCAGAGAGGGGCCTAATAGCAGTCCCAGGATTGAGGGTTTCCAGTTGTTCACAGAATATGATGGAAATGTGAGCCCAGAGCCTCCCTCACTAACCCAGACTGCCCAAAGAGCAAGAGAGAGATTTCAAGATGGCAGGAAGGCAGCTCCATTAGTTTCTAGGGCTGCCCTAACAAGTGATCCTGAACCGGGTAGCTTAAAACAACAGACACTTTTTCCCACAGTTCTGGAGGCCAGGAGTCTGAAATCCAGGTGTCAGCAGAGTCGGTTCCTTCTGGGGGCTCTGGGACAGACTCCATTCCACGCTTTAGCTTCCTGGCATCTGGTGGCTGCCGGCAATCCTGGGCATTTCTTGGCTTGTAGATGCATCACT
Organism: Tolypeutes matacus; assembly: GCA_026826555.1. Lineage (NCBI taxonomy): Eukaryota > Metazoa > Chordata > Mammalia > Cingulata > Chlamyphoridae > Tolypeutes > Tolypeutes matacus. The sequence continues at coordinate 2,972,003 of JAKSZT010054053.1, read as the reverse complement.
CCAGTCTCTGCCTCTGTCTTCACATCACCTTCTTCTGTGTCCTTTCCTCTTCTCTTCTTTTTTTTTTTTCTTCAGAAGGTAGCAGAGATTGAACCTTGTACATGGGAAGCAGGCTCTTAACCACTGAGCTCTACCTGCTCCACTCTTCTAAGGACACATGTCATTGGATTGAGGGCCCACCCTAACCAGGATGCTCTCATCTGGAGATCATTAACAAAGACCCTTTTACCAAATAAGGTCACATTCACAGGGGACCCCCAGTCAGCCCACTACAGTAGCCACAGCCATGTGGAGAATGCTCCCAGGATAAAACCTTCTCTCTACAACCAGTCTGCCTTCCACTGCATCCTCTGCCTGCCAAGGGGAATTTCCCAGCAGCCCTTGGGGCACCTGATTTTGGCTCCATAACAAAGTCTCAGGGAACACTGAGCCTTTCCTCGAAGCCAGGCCACACTTTTCAAATATGTCAGCCCCAAGCCCCTTCTCTGTGGTGTTTTCTAAGATGGCAGGCCACAGCATAGCGTCTGCCTACAAGGTACCTCGGGGATGGAAAGGAACCAAAAGAAAAGGTGACTGAAGCCAAGGATGTTCCTGTCCTTGTACTCGTACTCACCTGGAGCTCTGCCTTGGAAAGGCACTGAGAGACCCTGTGGCCAAGCACAGAGCTTCTCTCCTACAGGGGCTTTGCAAGTGTTTACAATCTTTTCTTAATTGTAGCAAGCATGGAAGCTCATTATATTCTAAAGCAACCTATCATGTCATTGATCCGTTCTGATAATTAGAAAACACTTCCTTAGGTTGAATCAAAATCGACCTACCTGTCTCAGATTTGCTTTTGAGAGCTCTGCCAATGAGGGTCACTAATCAGTATGAAAATATTCCTCCAGAGGTCACAGGGCACCTGTGGCTAGGCCAGACCCTCCAAGGGAATTTCAGTCCTAACGCAAGTATGGATAGTCACCATCACTGCAATTTTTAAATTTAGCCTATTATATACGAGGTGCTTTATGTATATTATGTCCAATGCTCACAACAGGCCTGAAAGGTATGTATAATCACCCCTGCTTCATACACGAGGGAATGAATTCTGAGGTCTAGTTAGTGGAAGATGTTAGTGGAAGATGACCACAGTGATCTAATACTTTTTCCTGCCTCAAGCTGTCTCCCTAAAGTACAAAGAAACAGTCTGCTTCCTGTGCCTGGGGTTGGAGAGGAGGGGAAGGATGACTGTCCTGAAAGCAAGGATGAGAAAGACACAGAGCCACCACCTTTACATTTAAACCAAGCAATAATGTTTCATTTCAATTTCCGTGAACATATAGTTCAGTTGCGCGTTAAAAAAAAAAAAAAAAAAAGCACAACTGACTCCCGAGAAATGTCAAGTATTATATTCAGCGGATGTGTACAGAACAATCAAAGTGTTGCACATCCCCAAACAGATGCAAACCTTCCCCCAGGTCTCTTCCAGAGGTTTGAAAAGAGCAGCTGGCGTCTCCAGCCCAGGTATTGTTCTAGAGTGTAAGCTCCATTCCTCCAAAGGCTGGTTGACCCAGAGAAGAAAACGCACTCATTGCGGCCCCTTACACATTTGTGGGGTGTGTTATGCTTTCCCTTTCCCACAAATCATTGCATTTGGTCCGCACTTCACCCCATTAGGCGGGAGGGACGTTGGGAGGTGATGGCCCAGGGAAGCAGGATGGTGAGCCACGTCTCCTTTTCACTCTCAAAACTTCCCCACAGGATTTCTACTGTCCCTTTGTGAGCTTCAGAGTCCCAGAGAGGAGAGTGATGATTCAAGAAACCACCAAAGAGTGGGGGTGGGAGGAGGAAGGATGGGAGAGGGAGAGGAAGGAACAGTAAGAGGAGCTGCGGTGTCACTAAAGCCACGGTAGGGGCAAGTTGGAGACTTCACTAGGACTGCCACAGGGGCTGTGAGAGATGAGCAAGAAGAGCCAGGTTTCTACAAGGAGACAGAACTGGAAGGGGAAATTAAATGTTCCTCCCACTTGCAAGACCTTTTCCTCGGGACCACAACTTGCCCTCAGCAATGATACTGTCGAGCCCAGAGTGATCTGGAAGGCTGGCAGCAAATGGTACTCTCTGGTGTGCCCGCAGCCAGACAGGACTGAGGCAGGAGCTCCTTCGAGGTCATACTGTCCTGTGAATTAAGGTCAGCAGCTAGACAGTGAAAGAAAGGGCACCAAACTCTATTCTGCTACCACTTGGCTTCTCAGGAAATACTTTGGGGACTGCCTCATTTAGCCGTCAAATGCCAGGAGTTCCATGGAACAGCAAACAGATGGCAGCGGGTAGGCCTTCAGAATAAAGGAGCAGGCCTGTCCTTCCTTGAATGGGTCAGACTGGTATATATATACATATATGTGTATGTAGGTTTTAGAAAATAATTTAACCATTTTAAATGACAGTTCTTTGACATGAAGAACACTAACAGTACTGTGTAACTTTCACCACTATTTCAGACTATTTTCATCATCCTAAGCCAAAACTCACACTCATTTGGTAATAACTCTCCATACCCCTGGTAACCACTACTTTGCTTTCTCTCTCTGTACATTTGCTTATTCTGAACATTTTATACAGACTGGTATTTGCCTCATGCAAAACCACCAGGACACAGAAAGGCTTAAGAGGCACACTTCAAAGATGCCGTTGGCTTAAAAATCCCCACCCAGAAGGGCACTGGCTCAGCAGCAATTGCTCCCTAGAGTTCCACCCTTTTCCCCTGTGGCCTGGGAAAGCATGCCCTGAAGAATAATTCCCTGTAGCCCACATTTCTATTTTGGGGGACCACTCTGCCCCTGTACCCAGAAAAAGGAAGAACTGAGGTTTGCATAGTCATTTAGTTAAAATAATGAAAGTCTTGAAATTTTCACAAAAGGAGAATATGCCTCCTAAAAAGAGCCAAGGCAAATTATTATAGCAACCGAGTCCTAAAAGGAATTTTCAAGTAAAAATATGGCTCATGTGAAGTTGTTATGGCAACTGACATTTAAAAGTAACTGGATCTGGGCAAGTTTCTTCCTCCACCCTCTCTGCAAAGTCTTGCAGGAACTTCATGCTAAAATTATGTTTTAATTTTAATTAGCCAAATAGGTCATAAATATAGCTTATTCCTAAATCCTTACAATTTCTACCCTGCAAGCAGCTGATCTACTAATGAGAAAATATTTCCACAAAACCCCACTTAGCATTAAAAAATCCTATCCAATATTTTTTCAGATATAATTTATCAATTTAAACACATTGCATAATGTGATATTCTGTAGCATTCCATTAAAGTGATAAATAGCAGTGGAGGAAAAAAAAAACCCACAAGGCTTAAACATATTGCAAACAGTATAACTGTATTTAAATAACCCAGGCCATTGCAGGGGAAAACACACTGTTCTTAGGCTCAAATACATACTAAACTCGGCCGCACACTCCCTGACTGTAAGGGTATTAATAGCACAGAAGAAGGGGGGCAATAAGAAATGACAGGCAGCTTAAGAAATAAAACGTCTATCAGGCTTTGTTATAAGATTACATCAAAGCAGTTCGTATGTTTTAATCTGGGGAGAGAAAGAGCAACCACTTGGGGTTTGTGCCCGGGGGGCTGCCTCTGTGTACTGAACCAGACAGTTTGCATAATGAACAATTCTCATTCAATCAGGATCCCAGCACAGAGAGCTCCCACTCAGGTCCCGGGCACTGGCTCAGTTTTTATTCTCCCAGCTCCCCCTGCTGGAGAAATAGTATCATCAGGGAGAAAAGAACGCAGGGCGGCCTCTCCAAGTCACTGCCCTAAAATCAGGTAAATCCCCTTCTCCAAAGCCCCAAGGGCTTCTGTAAGACTCCCAAAGGTACCTCCTTTAACAGCTCCTGTCTGAGGGAGGGAGGGCTTGCGGGGCTGTGGAGTGAAAACCTGTGCCCTTTCCACTGTTTACTTGATTAGGGATTTTAGAAATTGCTGTTTGCCTCTGGGCCAAGGACCTGGGAGAACGAACTTGCTGGAAAGCTGTTTGCCCCACGTGCCAGGTGGACAAGGTCACTGGATTAAAACACCAAGTGTAGTTCCTACTTGGCTAATCATCTTCCAAGTTTCTCAGCTGACTGGGTCTCCGTTAAAAAAAAAAAAAGTTGCCCAAATGGAATTGTATTTTCCTGCACAATGGAAAACTTAAAAGCGAACAAATTATTTTGAGAAACTGGCACAGAGGACATTGGCTTGGAGGGAGGAAAATCCTGGGTGAGTCGGCTGCGCCAGGACGCGGGGCTGTGGCCTAATCCCCCTTTATCCGAGGGCTCGTGAGGCTCCTGCCGTCCACCCCTCTTCATCCCTCTCGGCCACCAAAGCCGCAGAAATGTCTCCGCTCCAGCTGGCTTCATCCCCAGCGCGACGCGCAGCTGCTTTCCCGTGGGGGAGGCCGTGGGGAGGGGGACTACCGTCAAGCCGTGTGAAACTGTTTGCGAAAACCTAGGATGATCATTTAAATGTTTAAAATATGCACATGGTAATTCAAAACTAATTACCCTGAGCACATTTGAAACATTTATGCCAACATCCCTGGATCCTGCCTACTGATTGTGCGCCAGAGCTCACTCTGGTGTCTCTATAAACTGCTTCAGCGATTTTAACTTCCAGGCTAAATCAGGCGGCAGCTCTGCCTCCTGCTCCTGGTTGGCGGAGAGATTCCTTCCCTGCCTTCCATGAGAGGAGGCCGAGCCCCGTTTCCCAGGAGAGCTATTTGTCATGGTCGTGTAGTTCTGAGGCTGCCGGATCATTGCTCTCGTTGCTATTCATAATTGTCATTTCCATTATTTAATTTAGGTTAAAACCACCTCTTCCCACCTACGCTGTTTTTCCTAGTTCCTATCTCCCCTTCCTCTGCCTCAGCATGTGGTCCCCATTTCCTGAATCTTTCAGGCTCCAGGAAAAGTTACTTCTCCATATGGGGGTGAATATGGGGCATTTTCAAGAAAGCAGAGGGGTTTGTAGGGTGGCCACATCCACCAGCCATGGTGAGAAGCAGGCGTGAACAAGGACAGTCTGAATAAACTGTAGCCACTGCGGGGCATTATGTCGTCACAGCAGAGGGCAAACACCACGCAGGTGCACACGCCACACACATGCACACTACACGTGTGCACACAGCATGTACATCCACAACATGCACATGCACACACCACACACACACATGCACATATGCATGCCTCATACACACAGCAAACCATGCTTACAGACCATACTAATTAGACCCAGGGAGGTCTTGAAGCAAATTAATTTCCCCATTTTCCAGAATAAAATGAATTCTCTCCTTTGGGGGCCCTAAACTAGCATGCCATAGCTAAGAGACTGAGAAGGATGATGCTGTGGCCAAAATAACTTTGCTTTCCCAAGTCTACCCAAGGAGGTCAACCTCAGGCTGGGGTGCTGGAATTGGAAGAGGTACCATTGTGGTGTCAAGAAATTAGCACCAGCTTATAAAGATGCTCCAGGAATCAGAAGAATAGTGGCTGGCTTCTTGTTAGCACTTTGACGATACAAAACCGGGTTAGATTCCCACAGCCAGCTCATCCATTTGATACAGTGCTATTACCGGGTTTACTGAGAACTGTTAGGAGACTCTTCATTAACCTCCCCCCGCCCCCCCCAAAGTTAGCACATGAGCCATAATGCAAGAGAGAATTTTCATTCCATCAACAAGAGAGGGAGCTAGTCTATCTTTGTCCAAAGAAAATGAGAAGCCCAGCATGAAGCTTGTGAGGAATTGAGTGTACAACACTCCAATAACATCCCCTGCAGGATTTCCTCAGCTATTTAGTTGGCTAAGCAGAGGCAGCCTGCACAGGAGCAGTCTTCCTGTTTACCTGGCTTGCAAGAAAGAACACCAGCTCTGTGAGCAATCAAGGTCAATTAAAGACAAAGGACACTGCTAAGACCTACATTCCAAAAGGGCTTAAGTACTAAGCTCCAAGAACATCAAGGTGCATGCTGCTCTTCTGATGTTCAGCAATCTCATTTATTATTTTTCTACAAAGATCTACCACTCAGGTCAAGCTCATTTCTCTGGATCACCTGCACCTGGTTGACTTTCTCTTCCACCCAGGCCTAGGCAGGGTGTCCCTGCAGCTTGAATTATAGTTCTTTTCTTGCTGCCAATCTGCTTTGCTCACTTTTACAATTAAAACTCACCGAATCTCCACAACTGCTATTACCGGATCCTGTTCCTTTGTTACTACTGGACACCTTTCCCCTGCCACATACTCAATCTGCACTATATTACTTTAGTGGTTTTTAAAAGGCATTCTTTTTTTTTTTTTTTTTACCGGGAGGTCCGGGAATCGAACCCGGGTCCCTCCATATGGGAGACGGACGCCCAACCAGTTGAGCTACATCCGACCCCCTAAAAGGCATTCTTCCACTTCTTCCCTTCATGGCCTAACATTTAGGAAGAAGGGACCAAGTCTTGTATTTCTTTTGCATTTCTTGAGACATCACAAATAGGGCTCTCACATTCGAGACACCCACGTCAGATATACCGATGGACCTGACCCAGGACACCCCCATACACTGAGCAAAAATTGCACCCCTCATTCAGATATTCCTAGCATCCAATAACTTGCCCAAAGCCAGATTTATTGCTCTCGCTGTAAAGTATCTTCTCTAAGCCTCACTTAAAAGCTAACACTTGGCAGAAGATCAAGTCAGAAGAGCAGGATAGCAGGTGATGGCAAGGGTAGGGGTGGAGCAAATAATTGAAGCTTCCAGAACTACCAGCTCAATATTTAACCTAACTGGTAATTTGCTGTGACAATTATGCCATGAACAGAACACTACGACTATGGAAGAATGCCGCTCTCTAATTAAGAGGGCTCTTCTTTCTCTAGGCACGCGCACTTTAATAACACACACAAAATGAGACTTGGCTGCAGGAGCTAAAGGTTCTATTAGGAGGCACGTGTGGAATATGGCTGGGGCAGGCACATCCATCTGGGAGCGAGGCTGCCGGGGTAAGCCTGCCTAACACCTTCAATTCTCCCCTGGCTGTAGAAGGCAGAGAGCTGTTTCAGGTCCTCTCACAACACGAGACCCGGCTGACTGACAGGCATCTTCCCAGAAAGCCGGCACGTGCCTCTACTGCAAATCGACATGCTTTCCCACAGTCATTTTCCAACCAGGAAGACGTGGTGTGGGTTTGATCCTTAAAGAGTAACTTTAATAAGGACTTGCTTAAAAATAAAAGTCCACATTAGGAAATCTTCCTCTTAGTTTAAAGATGGAGAGCAAGACAAGAACAGTGACATGCATGCACAAATGCCCTAACCACTGGTTCAAAGGGCTCAGGTATGATACCAAACGATATTATTAAAATCATAGCTATAAAGAGATGTTGCCATCTCCTAAATTGACTGCTAGATTCATGAAATGTGGCTAAGCAAGACAAACCGTTTTTGCTTTATTAGCGGCTCCTTTATGAAGGTTTGCTGCCTGGAGAGAACCCATTAGAGGAGGAGAGCTCATTTACAGGGATGCACCTTATAAAGCTATTCAAGTTTTAAATAAATAGTGGGAAGGAAATTGGTGGTGATAGGGGGAGTAAGGGTGTTATGGAAGCAGAAAGGCTTCTGCAAAAGACGAGCTTTGCATTACAAGCCTAAGTGCTGAGGAGATCAGCTTTCCCAGGCAAACACATAAGCTTCTGAAATTTTAGACCAATAGAAATGACCTCTGTACCATGGCTGACTGAAGATATAAATAAACTTCAACATGAACAGCAGTGTCAACTGTGAGAGGCGAGATGAGAGTCCAATTGGGGCTTATTTTTAAAAAGTCCCGGTTGTCCTGACTCTGTTTCCGGGTAGGGTATTCACAAGCTCAAAGCTGCTGCTCCCTGCAGTGAGCTCTCCTACTTTGCCAGGCATTGGCCCCTAGGTTACCTAACCATTGAAAGGAAGCTGCAGCACACACAAGTTAAATATAGGCTGGCTTATCTGCATTTTACAAGCACCAAGAAAGTTATCTGAAGAAGCTGTCATTTCTAACGACAGCACAAGCTTCCACTTACCAACTGGATAATACACTGGGAGCAGGTAAAATTTTATAAGAATGGCTTCCAATTATTAAAAAGTTTACATGATCACTTTTGAATTGGATATAAATATTTCTCACGAGGCAGGTGGGATTACATTTTGCATGAGGTCTATTCAGGCTGGAAAAAAAGAGGTTCTGTTTTCTTGAAAACTATACATTTTGAGATTGTCAGCAGCTGAGAAGAGGTGCAAGGTGTCAGCCATTAAGAGCCTGGCAAGGCTGAAAGGCTGTAAAAATGGCCAGGTGGTTGGTTCAAAATCACAAATATAGCCACAAGTTCACTGACAAGTCGTAAACTCTTACGGCAAACTCAACCCAAGAGTGAGGAATCTGGTGACAGATAATACAAGTAATACAAGTAAAACAACCCAATTTCCTTTAGTGTCTTCTCTCTAATCTTCCTGGCACTGGCATAGCTTCATCTGTCAGTAACGACTAGAATGAATATTACCAAGCAATATTAGAGAGCAGGCAGCCCCTGAACTCCATAAAGGCCACAGTTTGCATGAGTTTCAAATCATCCAATTCTTTGAGAAGTCTTTCCTCATGATCTTGGAAAGGACCACGAGTATTATTTTATACTCATTTCAGGTACTCAAGCCTTGCTCCAAATAGACTAGAGTTTCTTGGTGACAAAGTGTTTTTAAATCCCCTAGAAAAGGAACATGAACGAATAGGTCAATGAAGACAAGTGCCTACATACTCAATAACAAAACTGCCATCACAAATATAACTAAAAGATTTAATAGTCATTAACCAATAGTTTTAGACAAAGAATTAGGTTTGATTTATAAAGTAAGACAAATGTGTTCATTAGGAGCCACTTCTGCCACGCATTAGCAGAAAACAGGAGAGTTTAGACCCCATCATAAGCACAACCCTCTCCACGCAGTAGGTGGGATGAAACGACCTACGGCTCTGAGGTCTTCCTTTCCCCTCTCCTTACATTAATCTACCTGCTTTTACTCGGAAGTCTTTAGAGCCCACTCAAATGACCTGCCAGCGCTTGAAGGCGCACAGGGTTAGAGGAGGTATCACTGGACTAAGGTAAAGGAAAAACAAAGATCCTAACAGAACAAGAACAGAAGCCATATATTTTCACAATGCTGTAAAATATAAATGTTCCTGCCCATCCAAAGCTGAGTTTGTGGGAGGCGGCTGTGGCTCAGTCAGTGGGGATCCCGTTTACCGTTCGGTTCCCGGGGCCTCCTGGTGGGGGCAGGCCCGCCCGTGCGGCGTGGTTGGCTGACCCGGCGAGCGCGGGCAGCAGGGGGGGGGATAGATGAGTAAATAAATAAAATCTTTAAAA
>JAKSZT010054053.1:2920239-2962499 GCA_026826555.1 Tolypeutes matacus | reverse complement strand
AAAAAAAAAAAAAAAAAAAAAAAAGCTGAGTTTGTGAAAACGGTTAGGAAAATATAAACATCCAGCAAAAGTGAATTGGCTCAATAAATTTATACATCTATAAAGCCAAATGCCAAATAAGATCAGGCAGCTATATTTTTATTAAAATAGAAAAGATGTCCCTCCCATAGTGCTAAGAGGAGAGCATTACAGAATGCTATACAGAGTGTAATTTCATTTTTATTAAAACTGTATTTATACACATATATGCGTAGAAAAAAGTGGTCAGCTATTCAAGTGGTGACTGGTTAGGGGGATTATGGGTAATTTTTTCTTCTTTGCAGCATGCTATTTTCCTAGGATGAATATAGCTTACTTGTATAAGAAATAAACAATGGCCCAAATAGTGCCCTTTCCTTTTCTTTTTTAACAGACATTAACAATACTTCACATCAGCTTAATAAAGAAAATACCCTCGCTCAAGGTTTTTTTCAAGTAGGTGAAAATAAATCATCTTAAACTCTCTCCTCTTTAAGAAAAACAGGTTATTTCCACAAGTGTTTAAAAAAGCCAGAACTCTACCAAAAGTGGGTTATAAGACTAAGAACTCACTGGGTGGGGTGGGGTGGGGGAGCGATCCTCTTTTTGAGATAAGGAAATAAATCAATTTACTAGGGAGTAATGGCTTTCTAACAAGTTAAAAGAAGAGACTAAACAACCTGTTTGGTTTCCTATAAACAAAACAAAACAAAACAAAACAAAACAAAAAAACCCAAAAACGTTAGAAGACATATTGCCAAAGAAACACAGGTCAATATATACCTTTATATACTGGGCTGACAACTTCACTTTTAGACAGTACATTAATTATGTGGTCAATAACCATGGGTTTCATTAGAGTATTAAATACCACGATCAATATTATTTATACTTTTCAAAGACAGGCCACTCAAGGAATAAAAGTGGGGGAGGGGGAGATTTTTGACTCTGCAGGCCAAAGTCAGAACAGCACACTAGAGATTAGCAAGGCTCTAATGGAAAGCATAAAGTATTTTTTTTTTTTTTTTTTTTAAAGATTTTATTTATTTATTCATTTATCCCCCCCCTTGCTGCTTGTGCTCGCCGGGTCAGCTAACCATGCCGTGCGGGCGGGCTTGCCTTCACCAGGAGGCCCCGGGAACCGAACCCTGGGCCTCCCATATGGTAAACGGGAGCCCTACTGACCGAGCCACAGCCGCTTCCCATAAAGTATTGAAAATATGGACAGAAATCAGATTTCCCCCTGCCTCTCTTCATGATGAGACTGGAGGGAATTCAGGAACGATTTAAAATAAAGGCAAAATGATAAGATTTTTTTCTTAATTGCTTAACTCTGATGTCACGGCATATGCAAAGTAAACACTGATCTATAAGTGAAAGATGAGAAACAGAACATGTACAGCCTTTCGAGGTAAACTAGAGCCACGAGAATTCTAAGAACTGTGGGCCAGAATCTATTTAGGCAATCCTCAGGGACTAAATCTCTTAAAAGCAGAACGATGGGGCCCATTTCAGATGCTCGTCCCCTGGTGATCTGATCCTCAGCAGGGAAGTCCGTTAAACATCCTCCTTAGAGGAAGCCCTCCCACCCCGGAGTCTAACCACACCCACAAAGATGTGCTGATTTTGTCACACAGGTCACTGAGAGAGTGGCGACTGGTACAGTGTGCTCTAGACATGTTACGGCAACCCTCTCCACATCCTGGAGAGGGAAGTGGATGCAGGAAGTGGTAGATATAAAAGACTGGTTACCAGACTGAAAGCAAGATTACCACTTCCAACCCACAATTTATCAATCCAGAGTAGTGTTAAAGACTGTAATTTTCTAGTCAATGCTTTATAAGCAAGGTCAGAGAGAAAAGAGCTGCCTCAGACTCTGAGAATGAAGTGCAACCCAATTATCATCTTCTGTGACTGGCGTAGGGTAAGAAGGAAAGCGTCTAAACAATCAATGGGCCTGAGGGAAAGGTTCTCAGCCATGGGTGCTATCCTGCCTAGAGCTAGCTGGTTCCTCCCCAAAGGGAACAGCCAAGGATGAAACACACAGGCTATCATTGCTCTATGGCTCCACAAAAAGCCTCCATAGACCCCATCTGCACAGGTTACAAACTGGGCCCTACAGCTAGCTGCAGGCTGACTGCAACAATGCCTGGATGCTTGAAGAGATGTGCAGCAAACGCCAAGCTGGGGGCTGCAGCGACCCAATAGATAATTAAAATGATTAAGAACACACAGAGCAAGCATGCTCTTGCTGACTGAAAAGCCCAGTAGCATAATTACTGTTTTCTTACTGGCTCACTGTCTGTACACATTTCAAAGCCTGGTTGGTGTTAAGACTGCTGTGTAAACATCAATAAAATCCCAAAGTGCCTTACCATCAGCATTCTTGGGCACAGTGTCTTTTGTTTTTACTGTTTTCATTCTTTTAAAGACGCATTTCAGGGTTGCAAACATGAGGGGGAATGATATCCATGCTTTGGACCAATCTGTGAGTTTGTAATAAGTTAACATCTCCCCCAGGTAAACATTTATTATGAAGGCTAATTAAGTGCTTTCCAGTTACAAGAATCCTTTGCATCTATATTCAAAGAAAGCAGGATTCACAAGCAGAGAATATACTATTTATTAAAACTAAGCAAGAGTAACAAAGGGCTTTGCCCTTCAAAATCTTTTCTATTTAACATAGCTTTAATCAAGAAATGAAACATACAAATGCAAGAAATATGTACAGGTAGAAAAGTGTGCATTCACTAACCCAAAATGCAACATTAATTGAAGAGAAAACTAAAGCAATGCTTTGTAGTTGTCTGGATTTCCCTAGGGGACAACATGTCAATGCTTATCAGCCTTCCTCAGAAAAGACAATTTTGATTAATATCAAACCCACCTGACTCAGTCTATTAAACCCTGAAGGAAGGATATTCTTTAGATATAAAAGATAAGTCTTTGATTAATAATTCTACCATATTGCCATTCCCAGCATTCATAACTATGTGGCACCTCTCAAAAGAGCGAGCCTTGAATTCTAGGAAGACACACTTACTAAAATACCCAAGTTCTGTTTTGCAACTACTTCTCCTCACCTCTCTCCCTCCCAAGGAAGGAACCCAACATGTAAAAGTGCCCCCAGTGGAGAAGCAAAACACTAGTTACATAATTTATTTCACTGTCTGCAGATTTAGGGTCAATTACTTGTGACATAATTCCTGCTTAAAGATGATGAAATATTAATAAAATTGACAAAAGCCTGAAGATAGAAGGAGCAACTGGTACTGCACCACCTGCTGGTTGACTCCCTGGGTCTGATACACACATGGCTGAAGACCACAGACATTTGAGCATATTTTCCCCTTGCCTACCGAAGGGTTACAAGCTGTACTTAAGAGGAAATTGCTCAGTCCACTATAAAGAGCTTCTATGCAATGTGCAGCTAATGTGGAATTGTTACATGGGGTGTGGGGAGGGAGGGTGCAGGGAGAGAATCCTTTCCATTTCAGCTTTTTATTTTCAAACTTCCCCCAATCGGCACAGCTTTTCTCACACTATTGCATGGCATTCCTCTTGATGTTCATGATCAGCCTTCTGCCATATTCTCTGTAGTCCACGGGTTTCACATCCACCACAGAGGCCTTAATTCGAGACTCATCCTTGAAAAGAGAAAAGCAGTTTGTGATTGACTGGAAAGCCTGTGGTGTAGGGAAGCAGTGATAACATCCTTTGTTTTAGTGGCTTCAATGATCTCAGCAGGAAAAAACAGAGACATGCAGGATTCAGAGTTTAATTCTAATGAAAAAAAATTCTGAGCCAAGGCCAGAATTTCTGGGCCTGGGAGAGTGGATACAAAGGTCCTTTTGACACATGACTCTTTCATCCTTTCCTCATTCTCCCAAACACTCAAGTCTAGAATTCAAATGGGATAGATCTGAGAAGGCTTCTTTAATTCAACTTATACTCTTTACAAAGGAGGAGATAAGGGCCCAGAAAGGATGAGTGACTTGCCCAAAGTCACACAGCTAGTTCTGAAAGCTGAGCTTTCATTCACGAAAGCTGAGTGTGGGGTGAAAGAAAAAGCACTTGAAGCAGAGGAGGATCTGGTTTAGGTCCCACCCGAGCTCTGGTTGAGCAGAGCTCTCCACATTCACCTTCCCTGTCCATACCATGAGGCGATTGAATGGTCCCTCAAATCCCTCCCTGACCCCACCCCATTCCCCCAATGTATCATGCTGACCTTTGACCCCCTATCTCATTTAAAGCTTATAATAACACATCTATTAATAGGTATTATGGGCAAGGCCTAATAATAAAACAAACTGAGTAAACACTGCAGTGAGCAGAGGTATTTCCAGAATTCTCTCTCCGCATTCATTTACATCCAAGAGATTGAAGAGCGCCTTTAGAGGCAGAATAGGCGATGCCCGGAAAGGCCACACAATTGAGCTCTGGACTCCCGCACCTTGGTTTGCTCAGTGATCGCAGTACCTGGTGACATGATTAAGTGTGGTCAAGACAACTGGCAGCTACTACTATGGCCATGTTGATGGGAGTGAGCTTACTTACATTGTAGGTTTCCAGTTTGACCCTGATCCTGAATGTGAAAGAGCGAAAGTTGGCATTCTGGAAAACTTCCTCAAATGCCTGCTCATTCTGCAAAAACAAAAATTCAGACATAGAAACTACTGGACCATCGAAAAATATCTATATAAGACTTTTGGAAAGACTTTGAGAAAAATCTCTCAGAAAAAATTATTATCCCCAGTGGTTTGCAATTATTTAGGAATGACTCATCTACAGGTGACATTTCATTACATAAAAACTGTATTAAGTAGAACTTTATTAAGAATTAAAACACTCTTAGGAAATACATTTCTAGATTTCAAAAACATGAGATTGACTAAATCTGAGGCCTGGCATTCTCATCATGAATTAAGAATTGGGGGTGGGGGATGGGAAACACTTAGAAGTTCAAATTAAAATGCACATTATTCCTCTCAGTCTTTACAGTCACAACTACTGATTGGTGAGCAGGTGGAGAAGATACAGGAAGGGGGAAAGTTTAGGTAAAATCTAGGAAAAAACAGTCTTCTACCTCTTTCTCTTCCCCATCAAACACTATTTGATTAAACTTCTTTATTAAAAAAAAAAAAAAAAAAAAGTCTGCTAAATAGAGAGGGATTAGAGAAATCATTTTATATACATTTGTATAAAATAAACTTATAATTACTTTATATAAAATTCAGAGTTCACATTAGCCAAATATTATCTTTGCAAGCCACATGGAATGTGGAAACGGGTTTGCTAAGTAGAACTCTTTTTTTGTAAAGGTTACTTTATATATTAAAAAAAAAAAAAAAAAAGTCCTCTGGACTTTCAGATATGCAAAAATATCATGGTTCCTGAGGGAATAGTTTCTATATGTCCTCATTCACCAGCAGTAAAAAACAGTCAAATATAATAAGCTAATAAAAAAATCCTGAAATGCTATCTCTAGCCTTAAAATCTGATATGAAACTAGAGGCAAAACAGACAAAAGATATGATCACACTTTGAAATTAATTCTAGTTATTTCTGTAAAAGGGCTTATTGGGACTATTTTCAGAGATCTCAGAGACAATTTAAAAAAGGGGGAAGGGGGCAGCGGATGTGGCTCAGTGGCTAAACGCTGGCTTCCCACATATCAGGTCCCAGCTTCAATCCCTTGTGCCTCTTAAAAAAAAAAAAAAAAAAAAAAAAAAAAAAAGAGGTGGGGGCAGAACCAGACAGACAGAACTGAGGATGGGAAAGAGTCAAAAACATTCCAAAACAAATGGTAAATCCCTTTTCTTAGTGGTTGTTTTAAGTATTCTAAACAATTTCAATGACATGGGGGAAAAAAATCTATAGATCGATGCTAATTTTAAGTTTAAACTTTTTATTTTGAGAGACTTTCAAACTTACAGGACAGTTACAAAAATAATACAAACCCCATACAGAGAACTCCAACATGCCCCTATCCTCTCCAGAGCCATCAATTTTAACATTTTGCCACATGTACTGTATCATTCTATCCATTAATCTATCCATTTATGTCTATCTATAGATAGATGCTAATTTATGTGACTCAGAAAATACTGTTTTTACTGGTCTTCTTTACATTTTTTAATCGAGTAACATCTTTCCTAAGTTTATATAATTAATCTATTCTCTGCAATAATTAAGCATGTGAAAATGCAAATTTATAAAAATGAAATGGATGAAGTTATCTTATGAAAGGAAAGTCACTAAATAAGAATTCCATCTGACTACCTGAAATATCAAGTAACTTTGAATACATATTAAAACCAGGTTTGGGGAAGCAGCTGTGGCTCAAGCCCTTGAAGCTTCCATTTTCCATATGGAGGACCCAGGTTTAATCCCTGGAACCTCCTGCTAAAAAAAAAAAGAAAAAAGAAAAAAGGCATCCCAGACCTGTGCAGAGCATGGCATGGAGAGGCACAGGCCCCCACACGGTGAGTCACGTGCCAAAAAGATGATGACGTAACCAGATAGAAAAAAAACAACAACCCAGGTTTGACTCAATTTTCCAGGAAAGTGTTTATATTTATAAAAGAAATAAGTGGTTTATAAAGCACTTTGTTTACTTCATAGACTCATTCATTGTTAGCACTTTCAAAATGGACAGATTTAGACAAAATCAGATAAGCTCTCAAATAATCATCAGACTGAAAAACGACATACAACATACAAAAGAAACAAACCAAAAAATATTAAGTACAATTGGGGTCAGTGTTATAGTATATTATAATAAAACACGTGGCTGACCTTCTCTTTTAATTCCCCAAGATAAGCAGCATTTTGTCCGAGGATAGCCTCTGCAGACTCCTGGAAAGAAGTCACCCACTGATTCTCTTGAAAATCTGCAATATTCACCTAAAAAACAGAACTCAACATTATTTCAGCAAAGAAATAATAAATAAAGGTAGACACATTTGGGAGAGACTGGGAGATTACCTGTTTCCACTCAAAGTAATTCTCAGGGGGAAAAATGATCACTATATATACTCCATTTTTGCCAAAGAATGTGGAAGACATCACAGAAAGAAATTTAAAGTATAAGTCTGGATCACAGATGGAACACAATATGCTATGGATGTGGAATTTCAGATCTCAGTGGAGCTATAGCCCAACTAAACTCTCTTTCAGGTGCATAATCCAAGCACCCTGGACTTAGTTCCTCTCCAGCTCTGATAGGCTTTGGCCTAAAGGTTTTAAATGAACCTCCAATGAGTCAGGGCACTCCCTGCACTTTAAACTGATTGTACATTCTTGCATGCACTCGGGTTTGTTGTTTTTTTTTTTTTAAGCGGTACTGGCGATTGAATCTGGGACCTCATACATGGGAAGCAGGCGCTCAAAACCACTGAGCTACATCCATCCCACACGGGGCTTTTAATATCAAGTGTTATGATAAAAAATAAGGTAGCCCAAGAAAAGCGAAAAGCACCCACAAAAGTAAGGGTATCACACATTAGGGCTCACACCTAGTTTATCCCATACTGTCCCCTTAGGAAAGAACCTTGCATTCAGGGTGTGAATAGCAACGAGGGAAGCATATGGATATGCATCACATGAAACAAGTGTGCAGGGAAAGGCCAATGGGAAACTCTCTAAAGCAATTTTCTTCATCTTAGTTCAATGAAAAGTTTATGGTCCACAAAAAATAAGCTTAAATGTAGAAGTTTTCTGCTGAACTACCATTTTAAAGAACAATTAGAATATAGAAAAGCTAGATGGATGTTTACGTTTTGTTTAAAAAAAAAAAACAAAAAACAAAAAAACTCCAGTAGTATTCACTACAGGGGGAAAAAAAAAAAGAAAAGAAAAAACTGACCAGAAATAACCACTAGAGACAGTCTGGTCTTTGTCCTCCTGGTCTGTTTTCTATGTACATACCTCAAGACCATATAAAACATACCATTTTATAATTTGCTGCTTTCAATTAATATAGCGTAGTGTTTACTTATGTCTTTTAATAGTCTTCATTAACAATGGTTTCAAACATTTTAACTGTGGAAACTTTGTCAAATAAAAAGTGAATTCTAATGCCGTCACAGTATTCTGCCAGATGGAGAATCAATAAAGGAATCAACTGATAGAATATTAAGGACATAAGGTTGTATCCAATTTTTCAAAATAAAAATTAGCATAATAGATATCCTTTTATAGACATAACATCTCTGATTATTTCTTCAGAATAAATTCCCTTCAGGTGTTTACTGTGTCAGAAAAACAAACATTTTTGAAGCTTCTGATATATTACTACTAAATTACCATCTAGAAAATCAGTGCCCATTTTCTAGTACCTTCATTATCATTTGGTAGGACCATTTAAACGAAAAAAACTTATGCCGGTCATTTGAAAGTTTTTTAAAGCAGAAACACTTCTTACAAAGCAAAAAGGCCACAATATCAGCACACAATCACACTCTTCAGAAGTCAGCTCCACTGTGGCTGTAGGAACCCATCATCCACAAGAAAAATAACTAAGTATAGGCATCAGCTGTATACGTTCAATTACTGCTCTCCAGAAATACCATTTCAAATTAATTTATCTTCTTAACTGTTAGCAGGCGAGTGCCATCAAAGCTGTAATTGTTCTTATACACAGCAGACTAAAATCAGCCAGGGTATCTACATAGTATGAAAAATACTTTTAATAGAAGAAAACAAGACTGGTATTCAGTTGAGTGAATGATCCTTCATTTCCTTATTTATACAACAGTAAGCTCTTCAGCAGTTTGCAGGCTTTCTACCGTGTGTTATCTTGTTTTTGCTGCTGTGTCCACAGTGCCCGGAGCTGTGTAGGGACTCCATAAACACCACAGCATTTCTCATCTACTCATTCTACTTACTGACAGGATCATGCGGTACTTGAAATTGGGAAATTCTCTGTCACACTTCTCACAGCGGTATAACCCATTCTGTTGATCGATCACTTTCTTATTGCAGTCCTGAGTTGGGCAGGCCTGGTACATACAATTCTCTTTGCGAAGATACACCACCGTCGCCACACAGCTGAAATAGTCAGCCTTCAGGAGAAAAGAGGGATGTGAAACACAGAGCACCAAGCCTATTCAGGATTAGACTTACAGGCAGCACAAAGCCCCCTCTGGATGCACCCTGCATTCAGAGCCAGATCAGTAACTGCTGGGGCATCCTGAAGTCACAGACCAAAAGAGGCCAAACAATAATGTTGGATGTTTCAAGAGACTTAGGCTAAGTCTTCTAGAAGAATGCCTCAAGAGTTGGTCTGTATTTCCAGGTTAGTTCCAGATTCAAAGCATGACTTGAAGGTTTGGGTACAGATACGTGTTCTCTATATGCCCGATTTTTTATTATATACTGTTTACCCTTAGATCTAAAAAAAGAAACAGGATGACAAGAGAACGGGAGAATTGATCTGTCCATTGTCTAATTCTCAGAATGTTATATAATAGCATTATAAGTTGCCATTGATGACAATGGTGGAAAAGAGAACACAGTTAAATGAGAAAGCAAAGAATAAAAACTACCTTTTATATTATAAAAAGAAAAAAAGCAGGGGTTGCTGTTATTTGGGAGCATAAAAGAGAAATAAATGATTTAAATATTGAATTGCTGACAGAATATAAGTTTAGGTTAAGATGGAAGAGAGAAAGGAAGTGACGTGGCTCAAGTGATTGGGCTCCCATCTACCATATAGGAGGTCCAGGGTTCGAGTCCTGGGACCTCCTGGTGAAGGCAAGCTGGCCCGAGCAGAGAGCTGGCATAGCAAGATGACACAACAAAAACAGACACAGAGGAGAGACAATAAGAGACACAGAAGACCAGGGAGTTTAGGTGGCGCAAGAGATTGAGCATCTCTTTCCCACTCTGGAAGGTCCCAGGATTGGTTCCTGGTGCTGCCTAAGGATAAAATAAACAGAAAGAGAACACACAGCAAATGGACACAGAGAGCAGACAGCGAGCACAAAAAGAACGGGGGGGGGGGGCCCGCGGAAAAAAAAAGTAAAAAAAAATCTAAAAAAAAAAAAAAAAAGGATGGAAGAGGTGTCATTAAATACAAACATTAAATGGACAATGGCAACTAATATCAAACCCCAGAGCCAATCTTGTCAGAGAATACAAACAACTCTAGGCCTAGGAGAGGTTAATGTTCCACAGCTCATTAAAGAACATGTGAACTCCCTGTCTGACACAGAACTTGACCAATGCGTAGTGTGAGCCGTTACTTCAAAAACATCTTTTTTTTTTTTTTTTTTTTTAAGATTTTTAAATTTTATTTATTCATTTATCCACCCCCTGCTGCTTGTGCTCGCCGGGTCAGCCAACCACGCCGTGCGGGCCCGCCCGCCCCCACCAGGAGGCCCCGGGAACTGAACCCGGGGCCCCCCACATGGTAAACGGGAGCCCCACTGATTGAGCCACAGCCGCTTCCCAAAAGCCTTGCTTATAAATTTTTTTTTTTTTTTTTTACCGGAAGGTCCCGGGTATCGAACCTGGGTCCCTCCATATGGGAGACGGACGCCCAACCATTTGAGCCACATCCGTCCCCCAAAAACATCTTGATATGCAGACACTTCAAACTGCAAGAGCAATCACGGAAAAGAAAAAAAGACTCAAAGGCAACTTGTATTATAATACACAGCCTAGATATTACCACTTCTTTAAGATTCCTCTAAGAATTAAACATTTTTCTGCCCCATCATCCCTGAGGAATACAGCACAGTTCTATTTGTAAGCACAGCTGCTTCACTCTGGCAGTGATTCTCAACCATCACTCCATGCTCTGGTCAGAACCCCAGTTAAGAATCATAGCTCTGAATTAATGCCCGACAGTTGGCATCAGAAATCAGAGCTAAAAACTCATCCTTTTGCACACTTTACATGCTTTTAAGAAGAAAGTTATGAATACAGGATACCTTGTCACCTTGGCCCAGGTTCTCTGATTTAACCTCATATAAGGTTTTCCAGTTGGTGTTGCTCCCCCCTAATCCTCCACTCTTTAGATCGGAGATGGAAACACCATCTAAGGCTTGTCCTTCAGAGTCAAACCTGAAAAATAAACAAGGAATAAAGACAGGCAGTTTATAACGTGTTACTTTTATAGGTCAGTCATGTGGGCTGAAGTTAGTGTCTTCCTAGTTGTGCCTTAAGTCCTTTGAAGCATGACCTTTCTTTTTATCTCAATTGTTTTGATGCCCCCTAGTGGTCAAGACAGTGCCAAAGCACCACAGAACCTTTCCTTAAATTAGCCTTGCATATCAACACTGGCCAGGGGGTCTGATGCCTGAAAACAGTAACTGGAACCATCAACAACAAAAAAGCAATAATCTAGAGCTCTGGTATAGTGCTTTGGGCTACTGATGCTCATTTTCCAGCAGGTGCATTTTTACCATCACTGAAATATATCGATCAACATATTGTAATAGGTTAGCAAAAATGTTTCCATGGTAAGATCTTTTAAGCCTTATATAGAGTCCAAAAGATTATATAACCCAAAGTAATTTATTTGAAGGCATTATCTATTTTCTTGTGGATTTACCTTCTTAGTGAGATTTTACTCATGCTAATATTAAAGTAAAAATTAATTTATATTAAAATTAATTGTGTTTCTTGAGAGAATGGGGGTGGGGGGCAGGGAGAAACTGGCTCAGAAACGTACTTGTGGACAGGAGAAGTCAGCCTGAGATTAAAAATATACCGCATGTCATCCAAAAGCTAACCACATACAGAAGAGACTCCTTAAAAAGAGACCATCTAACAGAATGGATGCCACCTTCAGCTGCAAAAACAATTGCCTTCTCATTCTGTCAGGTAAGCAGCTAAATCTGTCAGAGGCCCAGCGCGGTCTATAAATCTGCTTCACCACCACTAGCTACACAAGTTTACGGTTTCAAAAACTCCAAGGAGATATTTGCCACCAAAGACAGCTCATCAGGAGTCAACAGAGCAAGCAGAGAGGGAGTCCTTCTCACAATAAAAATTCCATGTTGTTACAGCCACGATCTAACATCTCAAATCCTTGCCTAGGTGGAGTACGCACCCTGAACTTCTCTTCGATCAATGCCGAGTTATTTTATTCTAGCAATAGCAATGTCTTCTTAATGTTGACTGGGATCATGGCTGTTGACAAGTAAAACACGAAGACCTAAAGTGGGTATGCAATTAACCTGGGGTCAAGCTCTAGAGACTGAAAGGAAATCAAGCAACAAGGATAAGCCTCAGCCCTGGTCACTTCTGGTCAGACTACCAGTGGGTGCTGCCCTAGAATGCAGTACCAGCTACAGAAACAGTTAAAAAAATAAATACATGTGGCCCATACTCAGACTTGAGTGGCATGCACACTCCAGTAAATGAAACTATTCAACTACTAGCACCACTGGTTCACATCAGACTCAAAACAAAAGTGGGGAGTATGTACTATGAGCTAATTTTTAGCCACTTAAACCCTAAGACACAGTCTGAAGCTGACACATCTCCCCTGTAACAAGGGCTGTTCAAATTATTTAAACTCAAGCTAAAGTGTTTTCCCTAGCCACATCAATTCCTGCATACCATGTTTCAATTTGAAGTTCTCTTTCAAAGCAGAGTTTTAGCACCCTGAAAAGCTAGATATATGGAGATTTTAACAGGCTCTCCTCCTCCCTTGAGGGCTTTGAGAATAACAATATAATGCCAACAAAAGCCCATTGTTCCCTACCACACTTTATCACACAGCCCAAGGAATACACACTTGAAGATGTGATCAGCACCAAATACTTGAGAGAATAAGAAAGCACTTTCTCCTCCCACACCACAGAAGCCCAGAGCTTTAAACCCAGGAAAGAAAGATGCCCTCAGCTCACAGCCCCTCAGAACAGAGCTGCCAAAGCCTGGACACGCCCTGCTCTGGCAGGATGGAGGTCAGCAGGCAGCATTTCCATTCTAATTGCCTCCTCTGACTCTTCAGGTTTGTCATGGGATTAGAGGTTTGTCAGTTTAAGGGCTTTAAAGCTATCCTCTCAGAAGGTATAATGCCTCCAAGAAACATAGAAATTGTTCCATTCAGTAACGAAGCCCTCTGCTCGGCAAACAGCTCACATACCAATCGTAAGAATTGAAAGATCCAGCTCGTCTAAAGCCCAGGCTCAAAAATCCCCTTTGTTTAGACCCACAAAACCTACCATCCACGAAGCTTATAGGCCTCTGGAATATCAGGATTCACAATGACAGTGCTTGAAGACAGTACAGAGAGGCTCCGTCCACCAAAATCAGAAACTCTGGCTCCTTTGATAGCCATCACGGGCTGTCTAGAACCATCAAATCTATCAGCCTGCATAACAACAAAAACATCAAACATACACAAACAAGCGTCACTGGCAGGCACATCTGAGACAGAACACACAGAATGTTTTTATGGAAAACAAGTAAAATAGTGAATAGTAGAACTATATAAGATAGACCCCACACTCAAGAATCTGCTCAGAGATACAACAAAACAAATCTATTTAAAAAAAAAAAATCAAAAAGCAAAAAAACAAATCTATCACCTACTTTCTTAGAGATGGAGAAAAGAGCATTTCACTATGTAAAGCTTACATTGTAGTCAAGCTGGCAAAATAAATCAAATAAAGGATTTCAAATATTCCCTAGAAACCAGACCCTTCTCCACCTACCTGGCCAAAGCCCCACAACTCACAGGACAAGGCAGCCCACCTACAGAGCCATTTAGGTCTCTGCCTTTCTGTTCCTGTTCTGACTGCTTAGTACTTACATCTTCTCCCCACAGAGTAGCAGTCACTACCTTCCCCGACATGTCCATCAAGTAGATATTTCTCTTAGAAACTTCTCTGTTGTTCGATTTCACTGTGATTTTAGTGGCATCTTCGTAACTCTTACAGATTGCAATTATGTCTAAAACAGAGGCACAATATTTTAGCAAGAGATGGTCAAGGCTCCCATGATATGACCAAAGGTTAAATAGCAAACACTTAAGTCTTACACCTTCCCTGTATATTGCAAATAAAATTAATAACCATCATCTCTTTGTTCTCACATGGGGACTTACCTACAAGTGAGTCTTTAGACTTGTTCTCTAGGTCACCAATCCCAGTGAAATCAAAGTGAACTGTAGGTAAATGATGACCATCTTCACAAGGCATGACAGATGTCTCATTATTGAAGGTCATCTCATAGTCATTTTTAACAGCTGTGAATTGTTTGTTAGCAATCTTCAGGGTGCCTTTCGAGAAATAATAGACCTGCAAAAGGCAGCCAAGCCATGGAAGGTGGGACAGTCCATCAAAACAGACATAAAAATCTTTGAAAACCACACAACTCTCCACTGGACAAGAATCCCCTCATCGTCACCCCACCATTCAGCTAATTGTTTCAGTTCTAAAATCATCACTATCTCATACCTTGTTCACTTCAATAAGGGGAAAGAACTTGTCCACTTGCTCATTGAAAGCAGTAACTCTGATTTCACCCTGCAGAAACATGTGAGAGCCAGTTAGACCTGTGCTGTTCACCACCAAGTTTTACCAGTGAAAAAACAGGACACTTCAGTGTCAAAATGACAGTATTAGACAGCAGCACAAGCACAAATGGGATCCACGGGAGGGGCTACTGACACTCGAGAAACACACATCTTATAGCCTTCAACCATTCTAGCTCCTAGCCCCGGTGAAACAACAGAGTTTCAACTAGCTGATCCCATAATCAGGCTTTAAGTTAGAAACATTAAGGGAAAAAAAAATCCAACAGTGAGTTTAATATTCTGACAAACACAAAACCATTTTGAATCCTGAGTGACATGACTAAAGCCCACCGGGAAGTGCTGAACCATGATGATTCAGCAGCCTCCTGCATGTCTGCCTGATAAGCAAGGAATTACTTCATATTCAGGAGTCATCCCCAAAAATGTAACAAGTCATGTTTTCAAGTTGCTTGTGGTGTGATTTTCACTTTTACTTTTTTGTCAGCCAAAATGCTATATAAACAAATTAGACAACTTAGATGATGTAGACAAATTCCTAGAAATATACCTTGCTTTCTTTTATTTACTATTAAATAGTCACTTCTCTGAGAAAAAGAAATGCTACAGATAGATAAACGTAAACAAATGGCTAAAACTTTACCCAACTGATGTAGATCAGAACAACAATTTGGCTAAAAAAAATTAGGTTCTGATACTGATTCTGCCATCACACAGTCAATACATTAAGCTGTTATTCCAGCTTAAAAAAAAATGGAGTAAACAGTTTTCTGTTTTTGTAGGGGCTTCAAAGAAATATGCAGCACTCTTAAAAGAATACTTGATGTACATTTTAGGAATTATAAACAAAAGTAATGTACAGATACATAGCTATCAGGATTGTCAAGATTCCACAGCTTGGAAATTATGTGTTTCATCATTATGGTTTTGTTTTGTTTAAATAAAGCACATGGAGAGTCTGCACAGTCAGAATCCATTTCTGCAAAACCATTCATTTAGCAAGGTGGCTGGTGCATGCCTTCTGCTGTGGCCCAAAGCCCCACTTTGCTCATAAGCAGATATCATATTCTAGGGCTTCAACTAAGCCTGCCAGCAAGTCAGACATAGCATCTCTGGTTTCTCCTGCCCATGAGGCTACTTACACATTTAGAGAACTAATTCTACTGCTAGAAATGCTTTCACTTAAAACCAAAAATTTTATTTATGACCTTTAACCCTCTGCCCTGACACAGCATCAAAAAACTAACTGAGGAAAAACCATGACAACCATATTTGGCCTGCTATTATTTTTCACCTGATAGGCCTGCCCTGAGATGGGCTCTTTTTTTCTCAGAGTCTACTCCTGTTTCCCCACTTGGCAATACTTACACTTTCATCAACCAGTTCTAAGGAGAAAAGCTTTCCTTCTCCACGGGAATTGCTCCAGGTACGGATCTGACTTTTATTGGTAACACGAGCACAAATAGTCCACCTAAAAACCAAATAGGTAATAATTAGTTTTGGAATCTTCCTTGGAAAAAATCAGAAAGGCTCCCCATCATCTTCCTATGACCTTTCTTATCTTATGCATATTCTGTTTTTCAGTGTTAGCTCCTTTTTATTCCAGCTAATTAAAATCCCAAGATGACACACAGGTTTGATAGTTTATAGAAAAAGCAAATAATAATACATATAAGGTGATTTAACATTTACTCATTCTCCTCTAACATAAATAAATTTACAAGAACTCTTCCTTCTCCAAAAGGCATCACCAAGGCAACAATATCCCCTTAATGAAAGGTTCTAAGCTAGAAGAAGCAGTAATACCAGCAATTATTTCCCACTATTTTCAATTATAGGAACTGATATAACTGGTATCAAATTT
The DNA here is from genome assembly GCA_026826555.1 of Tolypeutes matacus. NCBI lineage: Eukaryota > Metazoa > Chordata > Mammalia > Cingulata > Chlamyphoridae > Tolypeutes > Tolypeutes matacus. Next base: position 2,946,123 of record JAKSZT010054053.1, on the reverse strand, counting down.
CTATCTAATTTCTAATGCACACTGAATATGAAAACAATGTTATGGCACAGGGTGTTGGTGAGCCACCAAGGGAAGAGACCAAAGCAGTATGCCCTCAGAGAAGGGCCACCAAGGAAGGAGACACAGATCTGAGATCCGGGTGTGCTGCTATCCTGGATGTAGGCAGGCAAATTAGTTACCTTATTTATAATTTCACAGGAGAAAATAGCTTCTCTACCTTATAAAGTACTGGAGAATAAATAAAAACATATCTGAAAGAATTCTGAAAAAAGAAATTACTAATTTTAACTGCTTACATTAATTTTTATTGGAAAAGAGTCATAAAAGAAATGTATGGGGAAGCGGCTGTGGCTCAATCAGTGGGGCTCCCGTTTGCCATATGGGGGGTCCCGGGTTTGGTTCCCGGGGCCTCCTGATGGGGGCGAGCCCGCCCGCACGGCGTGGTTGGCTGGCCCGGCGAGCACGAGCAGCAAGGGGGGGGATAAATGAATAAATAAATAAAAAATCTTTAAAAAAAAAAAAAAAAAAAGAAATGTATGCAACAGATATATCAATGTGGTCAATACAAAAAATATAGATCTTTTAGCCAACTAAACCAGAGTAACAATTTTTAGACTAAAAGTCACCTATTTATATAAGAAGATGAAATGACTTCTGAATTAGCACAAATATTTATCTTTACTCACAAGATAAATAATCAACAGAGTCTTCAAGCAATAAATATTTTTAACTTTAAATTCTTTCAAAATGAATGAAACTACATAGGCTATGGCAGATTGCTATTTTTGCCTTTTCTTTTTCTTCTTTTTTTTCAGGAGGTACCAGGGATTGAACCTGGGACCTTATACATAAAAAACAGGCACTCAGCCACTGAGCTACACCCACTCTGCCATTCTTTTTTAGGTACCAGGGCCAGGGATTGAACCCTGGACCTTGTATGTGGGAAGCTGGCTCTCAACCACGGAGCCACATTGGCTCCCCTGAGTTGGTTTTTTTTTTTGTTTGTTTGCTTGTTTTTGTTTGATTGTTTTTAGGAGGCACTAGGAACTGAATCCAGGATCTCCCATGTGGGAAGCAGGCGCTCAACTGCTTGAGCAACATCCGCTCCCAGTGCGTTATTCTTTTTGATAAGAATTAAAGGTTGCCTTAGAATAAAAAAGAGGAAACCCATTTTATGTGGTGATGACCCTGAAGTTCAAGGATAAATAACTCAGGAGTCCATAGTAACTTTTTTTTTTTAAAGATTTTATTTATTTATTCATTTATCCCCACCTTGCTGCTTGTGCTCGCTGGGTCAGCCAACCACGCCGTGCGGGCGGGCCTGCCCCCACCAGGAGGCCCAGGGAACCGAACCTAGGGCCTCCCATATGGTAAACGGGAGCCCTATTGATTGAGCCACAGCCGCTTCCCCATAGTAACTTTTTATACTATTTTGTAAATAAATCCTGAATTGATTCTCTGGAACAACTCACTTGGACTGGTAAGGGGTAAGGCTGGCAATGGGTACCACTTTGGACTGTGTTCCCCCAGGAGTGTTCACCAGGCTGGTATTTCCAGCTTTTCCAAATGTCTTTGAGACACCGAAAGTCTTAGATACAGTGGAACCTTTAAAACAAACACAAAGAAGGACAATCCATTATTCTACCTAACTTTTATAATAACTCTTGCAATAACTCAATTACTGAGGTGGTACTGGAGAAATCACACAAAATGAAAGTCAAAATTTTCCTTTTTAGAATCCCAGAGCTATGGGGATCCAACAGAGACTAGAGCAGGAGGCTAGAAAAGCAATCTAGAGTGAAGACTAGGCACACAGAAGTTCAATATTATATTTGCTGACTTAAGCCTTGAGGTCAAGATATGGTCATGAATTCAGCCACTCTTTCTGAGGTGCACCCTGTTAAACTTTACTCTTGCATCAAGGAGCAAGATAATGGGTTGGAGAAAGAACACCATCGTTCTTGACTGATGGCAAATTATTAGTCACATAATAAAAAAAGCAAAAGAAGGGATAGAAAGTAAGGGATGTAGTAGATGAACCATCTGAAGTGAAGGAAACCTATCACAAATATATAATCTCAAAACATTCCTAGAAAAATCCCAGTGCTCAACTGGCCTACAAGACAGAAAACTCTAGAATGAAATCTATGGGCTTTGGGATTAGTTGGAACCAAAGGGCAAGAATCAGTTTCTGGTTCAAGAAATGTAGATAAGTGGCTACTGAGACCCCTTCTGCCTCCTTTATGCAAACTCAAGCAGAATAGGGAATTAAACTATTAGCATATGAAGTCCTTTATATGTACACTGTTTCTGTAAAGCTTCAACTTCCAAATGAAGAAAATATAATTTAGTTCAATGATTTCATACCTTCTATATGAAAATACTTCTTCAGAATTTGGTTAAAAATGTAAGTCTACCATTTACTCAGCATTTATTTATTAAGTTTCCATGGAATGTACATATTCTAGGTATTTGTAGCACTTAATAAAAAATATACACAGACTGTCCCAGACCCTAAAATTTTCTAGTCTAACAGGGGAGTCAACAGCAATAATTACCTCAACAGTAATAATTACCTTAAGATTATGCAACAAAGCACATGTATACATATATATAATATGCAATTATACAAACTCACACATATGCATTCATCTAATTATTCATGCCATGTAACTTTCCCTCAATCTGCATCTAGTTCTTCTTTTACCATCCAGCTAATATGTGCTTAGGGAATGCTGACCGATTTTTAAAAAATAAATTTGAATATAAGCCTAAGATAGACAACTGGAAAAGTAAATCCTTGTGGGTGGGTGGGTGAAACATAACACAATATTTGTATTTCAGCTGAAAGAAGTAACTTTTAGGTTATTTACCACTTTAGATTATCTACTCTACTATCCCCCCCCTCTACAGTACATAATTTGAGAGTTATACATAAACGGGTCCACTTATCAAGGGAGATAAACAACAGACAAGCAGAGAATACAAGGAAGATAAAGACATCAAAGATCAATGGGGAAAAGTCACATGTCTTAAAAGTTTCACAGAAACATTAGTGATGTCTTAACCTTGCTTTTCTTGGAATCTTAGTATTGACAAATAGAAACTAATAGTAGTTGGGGGGAAGAGAGGAGGAGATGTACGTGAAGCTGTGACAGGAAAAAAAAAAAAAAAAAAAAAAAAAGGATCTTTAAAAATAAACTCAGGAGGCAGTTTTGGGCCAGAAGTCCACTGTGCTCCATTGTTTGAACAACCAATAAAACTTTTTTTTTTGAAAAAAGTCAAAAAAAAGAAAAAAGAACAAACAAAACAAAACAAAACAAAAAACCAAAACAAGTTCTACAAATCATAATTTTCAATGGCAACTTCCCAGATCAAGAGATTCTTTAAGCAAAGGCCAGAAAGTAAATAAAATGATTCCATTCGAGCCTCTCAGGACCTACTGCAGAAAAAGTTAAAAGAAGAAATGATTTCTCATCCATGAGACTGAGAAGCAGAGCCTTTGACTAATGTAAATAATATGGCTTTCAAGCAAAAGATAAATTCCCAAGAGAACCCGAAATGGGAAACTTGGAGAGACAAGCTAAATTTAATAAGCTAGATAGTTAAAAGGCAAGAATTTAAAAGGTATGCAAATTCACAAAGTCAGAGGGCGTAAAACCTAAAGGTGTAAGAAACAAATGTATAAACTTTTTTTTTTTTTTTTTAAGGAGGCACCCGGGATTGAACCCAGGACCTCATACGTGGAAAGAAGGCACTCAATCACTGAGCTACATCTGCTCCTTTGTATAAACTAGGAACTGAGAAGATTATATCATTGTTTTTTTTTTTGTTTGTTTGTTTTTTTTTAAAAAGGCATATTATTAAGTATCTTTATTTTTTATTTTTTTATTTTTTTATATATTTTTTTAATTTCAAAAATGTTTTATTGGCATAAAACTGAGAATGTTGTAAATAAACTGGCACCGGATATTTCACTTAAATGCATATTACAATATTGGAGTCAAAAACTATTTTATCCCTCTTTGCTGTTTTTCCCCCTTCTGCCCACTTTCCTGGGTGTTGGGGGAGCTCGCTGACAACAGTCACAAATCCAGCGACCTGATGGAATAGCACCAAGGCCCACACAAAAATTATGATAACCTCTGTCACACACATCACAGAACATCATTTCTTCTTCGTGGTGGGGCTGTCCACAGATAATGCACGTTTTACATTCCATACATTGCCATGGGTAGGTCTTAATCATAGAAACAAGCTCCATGGTCATATCCAGGCAAGAAGGATGGCCACTGTTATCACATTGGGAGCAGTGTATAAGTGATTCAGCCTTTCCTTTCTTGTTGGACTCCTTACCCTTCAGACAAATTCCACATAGAGCATTTGGAATGACCTTTGGCTTGTACCCAGGAACTGATTTGGATAGTACAGAACGTTTGGAACCATCTTTTCTTGGAGTAGCAGCTTTGTCTTTTGATTTCTGTCTTCCCTGAAGAGAATCCTCCTGGTTGTCAGGAGGACTTTCACCTTCAGAGACATTGCCAGAGGAGCTGTCCGAAGTGCCTTTATTTTTTCGTCTCTCATCACCACGACCATCTTCAGCATCATCAGAATCACCATCACTATCTAGAGCAGGGAGCTCAGGATCCAGAGGGGGCTCATACAGTGCTGTGTTTAACGGCAAATATCGCAATTCATCTGGTGAGTACCTTTTGTAATATTCCTGGAATTGTCCGGGGATGAGAGCCACTGGGTAAGAACTAACCTTTGTTCTCTCTGTAGGTAACACTTTGTACTTCCCTTGAGGCACCTGGATAACATGTGTTTGCAAGTCAAAATAAGCTCTTCTTTCTTCCATACGTTCCCGGTTTAAGTTGCTGTTAAATTCAGCTGCTTTTTTGGCAGCTTTCTTAATGTACTCAGGCACTTTGCTGGCTTCAACCTTCTGAGTATTCTGTTGTTGCATTTGAGAATATTCTTTATAATGATCTGTAATTCGTTGACGTTCTTTCTCTTGTAGAATAACAGAATATTCAGCATGTTTGGCTGGATACTCTTTTATCATTAAATCAATTACTTCATCACTACGCAATGCTGTTAGACCTAGAGTACATTGAGTTTCTGTAATGACATTTAATTCTCTAAGGTAGAGTTTCTCCTTGTGAGACAAATCTCGTCGCTCTAAATCTGGATATTTCCGTTTAAAGGAGGTCACACCCAAATATTCACTGACTTGTTCTTGAAGCATGTAGTATTCTCCTGTCTCATCAGGTGGCCATTTGTACTCTATCAGGTTTTCTGCTGGATAGTAGCTAAAGCCAAGATCTTGACTTGAAGTTTCACAACTCCTAGAGCTATCTCCTGAGCCCATTCGCCTCCTTTTGGATGGTTGGGTCCCATCATTTGAATTCTCTTCATTATCGTCCTTCGGGGACTGCGCCCCCGGGGTGGCCGGGTCGCTGTCGCACAGCCGCGGCGAAAGCACCGTCCCGGGGGCGGCCGCCGCCGCCGCCGCCGCCATCAGCCCGAGCCCCCCGCACCGCCGCCTCGTCCTGGCCGCAGCCGTCGCCGCCGCGCGGAGAGGCCATAAGTATCTTTAAAAGACTATCTTTAACCATTTTTTCAATCACATACTTTACAATAAGAATCTGAATTATTCCTTGCAAGAAGCGACTGTCATGAATGGCATTTTGAAAACTCCCTTTACTCCCAGATTACATTTCAAAACATTATCCAAAGGCCTGACACATATAATCAACACATGTCCTCATGTGGCTATCTTACCCATTCCTGAGCTCCCATTCTGTTGCTGGGGCTTACTGGTTGGTGGATTGGTTGCTGAGCCTGGAGTAGGAACAACTTGCTGCTGCCCATGTCCTGAGGATAAAAAAGGGAAAGGCCATTTTAGTGCAAATAATTTGGGTTAAAAGATTTAAATTTAAGTGGAAGAAAGACTTTGAGAAAATGTAAAATTGTGATTTTGTCAAAGACTCTCATGGGTCAGAATTCATGCTGATGCATTCAATTGCATGCAGTGAATTTCCTAAGGGTTCACTTTTTGTTTTCATTACATAAAAGGTTGGCTCCATTTACCTTTCACCTGCTTATAATTGATAGCTTTCAGTTTAATGAGGTTCTCCCCTACAGCCTTGCCCATTTCTCCTGCATGAACCTGCAGTAAAGTCACTGGGCTGAATCTGTGACATTACCATTATTTCCATAGCAACAAATAGATGTCATCAACAGAACTGTGTGTTCACGGCAGGATCTATCAGAAGAAAAAGCTGGGTGGTAAGAAAAACCTAAAAGCAGTTCAATTGTCTCTGAAGTGCTCCTGCTTCAAAGGAAAAGGTGACATTCAGAAAATTTCTACCCGTTCCTTCCCAAACAAAGCAACCTTATTTTGCAACTGACAGTTGGTGAAAAGTAAGAGTTCAAAGAGTCTTAGGTACCGATTGCTCCTGAACTATCACAGCGGGAAGAGATGAGAATGGAGTTCAGAAGCAGGTGTCAAGGAAATAGAGAGATTAAAAGGCAAGGAGGGAAAATGAACATGTCTCTCAAGCAGAAAATAAGAAATATTATACCATACCATAAAGTATGATTTGCCTCACACCCTTTATACAAATGTTTATTAAGTTGTAGAATGTTAAAGTTGTAAAATCTACCTTAAAAACAAAAACAAAAACCTACAATAGATTTATAGAATTTCATTTTGCTCTTGAATGGCTGCTCACCAAGAGTGTTTGCGGCACCCAAGGGCTGCTCAAAACAATTGCCTGGGGCACCTGAAGAACTAAAATGGTGAGCACTGCTGGAAAAGTTCCCCGCCTGCTACCCTGTCTCTGCCTTCTTCAACTGCTGATTTAAGTTCCTGCTGGGTTTTCCAAGGTCCTAACTCAAACGGGCATATTACACACTGATTTAATTTACTTTTGCCAATACTATTCTTAGCTGGCACAACTAAAAGGAGTTAATTGAGCCATTAGAGTAAAATAAATTTAGCATAAAATTAAAAAGGTTAAGTGGAATTGTTTATTCTTTAGTTCTTCCTATGGAGAGAAAAATTGAGACCCTTATTTACATAGAAAAAATAGCCTAGATTATTGACAATGAATTTTTTGTGTTTTCTTTTTAGTTTTTCCATTATTTCTGAATTTACCAAGTGTCATACGAAATCGCATGGGAGAACTGCTCTTTGACAATGTGTCCTGAAATTCTACGGAGAACCTTTTCTAAATCAGTAGGCAAAGATGTGTTACTCAGTAAATAACATTGCGACTAAGTGGTTGGGGAAAAAATAAACTGTATCTTTACCTGCTTCATTAAATATATTCATAAGAACCAAAGATTTAAACACTCAAAAACGGAACCACAAAAATACACAAATCCCTGCTATACTTCATTCCAGTTCTCCCCACTCTTCTACAGTGTCAAAATATCTAAACTGTAAAGTTCCTTCCTCAGTGCCAGGACTGCTTCATCAAGTACCTTGAAGAGTCATGGGATTTTGATGATCTCATATATTCATTTTTTCCCCCAATGTAACATACCTATTCTGAAATAAACATTTTTTTCATGTTTAAACATGTGAATTCAAGTTAACATGTTTTAATTTATTAATAATACATAATATAATTATGTTGTCTTATAAAATTGGTTTTAGATTCAATGAGTACAGCATATTTAAGTCTCCAATTAAATCCTATAACAGACATAATAATAGCTAACTTTTTTGAGTGCTCACTACACAGAAGGTACAAGCTGAAGTGCACTATTCCATATAATATTCAGACCTATGATGTAGATACTATTATTCCCATTTAACAGATGGGAAAACTAGGTTAGAGAGCTCAAATAAGCTGCCCAAAGTCACACACAGGCTAGGAAGAGGTAGAGCCTAGTCCTGAACCCAGGCTTGTCTGACTGGATCCATCCACTTCACCACCATCTAGTTATTCTTAATTGTTAGCAGAAAAACTGTAATTACGTAGAATATAATTAATAACCACAATATCTGATAATGAGGAAAAGCTATTAATCCATAACTCCTGCTTTGGACCCCACCATCAAATCTGGCACAGGAGACGAGAGACATCCCGGAACCGACCAGATGGCAAGATCCTGGTGCATTCGAAATAGTAACAATGGCCCTTCAATGTAAGGAATGCACTGCAACATAAGCAGCTGACCACAAGACTTGAAAGAAATTAGTCTATGGGTAAACAATAATCTTTCTGAAAATTAAAATTATACTCCATAGTAGTAATGAACAGACTCAACTTCTGAAAATCTTTTGTTTTGTGCCACCTGCAAATCAAATCATTCCAACAAAGATGGATCAAGGTCGTAATTCTTAGACTCTTTGGCTCTATGCTAGATTCCTATCACTGGCTCTGACCCAGAAGGGAAATAGGATATTTAAAAGCAGACTCTAGCTCCTCAAGTTACTTGCACTTACACCTATCATTTCTATTATCATTATAATGGTAAATGATCGATTAGCAGAGAAAAATTAGCTAAGAGACAATAGAGTATGCAGAGTAACAAAAATCTCAACTTCAACCAGGAAGTACTTTCTTAACTACAAAAAATATATAGAAAATTCAACCCAATACTTCCAGTTTTCTGTTGGCAGAAAATGGACAGAATAAGGCTGAAAGTAATTCCAATTAATTATTAATTAATAATTAGTATTACCCATTCAATAATGTGTAATACTAGTAACTATCATGTAAGAAATTTAAGTCCACATAAAATAGTTAAAAATAGTGCAGCCGTGGCAATGGACTATGCATATCAACTCTGTAAATCAGATGTAATTTCCCATTTGGAGGAAGGAGGGGAAATGTGGAATGAACTGTTAGGATTTCTCCAAGACCAAAGACAAGGCAGGGATTGAAAACTTGGAAAACAAGAAATTATGTCCATGCAACATATCTGCAGGAGGGACACATCCATCACCTTGTCAATGCAGGGTTCTCACACTCTTGAGGATCCCTTTGAATATAATGCCTTGGGAGAAGATTTCACTCAGTCACACAATAACTCAGTATGTGTTTCATTGTGTGTATATGAAACCCTATATCAGAGAGCAATTTCATCAAGCTCCCAGTAATAAGCCATCCTTCAATCAATGTAACCAAATTCACACTACAAATAAATCATATAACTGAAAAAAAAAAAAAAAAAAAAAAAAATAGTGCAGCTACATAAGACTAATATACATTCTGATAAAAATATATAGTGCTAAATAAGAGACTTAAAATCATCCAATCCAACATTGTATAAAGCATGAATTGTGTTTGAAGTTTTGTATTTCTCACATTTTGAAAGTTCTGTAAGTATCTTTAACATTTGTATTACCATAAGACAATTTCAAAGTACATTTTGGAATTCCTCTATTTCTGGGCTGGGCTTAGTCAATTAATTTTACTGGTCACCTGCTATGTCACAGGTTCCAGGAAGATACAAATCTAACTTTAGTTCTCTATCCACTAATAACAGAATTTCCTTGCTTTCACAATAGAGAATTAGAAACTATTTCTATGAAATACACTGAAAGGTACTAGTCACTGTTCAAAGCTATTTCCATGATGGTCCAAGTAACAATGTGTTACTGACCTGGTTACAATGAAATTCAATAGCAAATAATCCTGAACAGCAAAAATCTTCACTCATCCTTCTGAACTTTAACAGACCCTGAAGAAAGGGAGGAATCTATGGTATTCAGAAAAGAGTTTTTCCCATAGCTCTATAGTTCTGACCCCAAGCAGTTAGTTTTCTTTCAACCCTTGCATCTTCATCTTTATCTCAAACATTTTTGCCCCTGAAATATAAAATGTCCAAAGTAACCCTAACCATTCAATTAAATACATCATTAAAAAATAATAATAAAATAAATAAATGTTAAAAAAACATCCAAAGGTGATAAAGTTGAGCACAATCATTTCCCCCTTACCCATACTGCAGTTAAAGATTTCATAGAGATGCGAAATATTTGCTTTGTCTTATGCTGTCCTTACTAAAATTGAGAATAAGATAACCAACGCTATTTTATTTTAACAAAACTTTCTGTTACTGCAAAACAAATGTAATGTTCCAATGTAATATTTTTGAACTTTACCTCAACAGCTTTCTCTCTCCAATTTAAAGTAACAAAATACTAGGATTTGTGTGGGTAAAAGTTAATGCCTAGGAGGTTCCATTTCTGGAAGAAGCATGGCCATGGCCTAGCCCCAAATCTTCCCACTCCTTTTAAAAACCATACAGAGCAACATATCCACCCTTATACACACACACCCATAATTCAACTACATAAAAATAAGAAACTGCAGAATAGCAGAAAACACCACAAGAAGAGTCAAAAAGATTTTGCAATTCATAGAGCTAAAGGACTAATCCTTTCGATTTTCAAAGAACTCCCAGAAACTGCAAAGAAAAAGACCAACAACCCCAAAATAATGGGCAATCATCAGCTCACAGAGAATAAAAACAAAAACAAAAAGTTTCCATATACAAAGACTTTTACCTCATTCAAAATACAAATTAAAAACAACTTTGAGAATCTACTTTTCACTTAGATTGATAAAAATTCAAAAGTATGACAACATACTCTGCTGGCATAGATGTAAAGAAGCCATCAGTATTTTCATGCATTGCTGGCGGGAAAGCAAAATGATACTATGCTATGGAGGGGTATCTACAAACCACAGATATATTTACCCAATGGCCTTCTGGTGGCCTTCTGGCATTCTAACCCCCTCTGCCCATATACACCTGTGTACACTGTGTACAGATAAAGTTATTCACTGCAGCACTGTTTTAACATCAAGAGCAAGGAAACAACACAAACCATCAATAAAGGGCTAGTTAAATAAATGATGATACAATGGGATCCTATATAAGTGTTAAAAATAAAAAACGAGGAAGATCTCTAAGTATTTACATGGAAATCCTCTCCAGGCTAAAATTTTTTTGAAAAGCAAGATGAAAGAGTGTTACATAGTATGCTGCCTTTTGTGTAAGCATAGTGGAATACGGAATGAGAATACATAACATTTGCATTTATTTATACTTGTATAAAGAAACACCTGAAGGCTAAACAAAGAAACCAGCAAAATGGGCTATCTGTAGAGGGCAGCCGTGAGTAAGAACAGAGTGGGAGATAGCAGGGGTAGGAGGAAGAATTTTCTGAATACACAATTTTTAGTTTTGACTTTTGCAATCATATAATATATTTTCTATCAAAAAATTTTTATTAAAGAAAACATATGCCTAATTATTTTAATTATATTTCAGTTTTTAAAAATTGTACAAGTTTCAATGGACAAATATGCCAATGTGAAAGAGATAACTTCTAATTATGCACATAACTGTTTTTACTTAAATACAATTTTCAGGGAAACGGCTGTGGCTCAAGCAATTGGGCTTCCGCCTATCACATGGGAGGTCCCGGGTTCAGTTCCCAGTGCCTCCTAGAGAAGGTGAGCTGGCGCCACGGACAGGCGCAGGGAGCTGATGCAACAAGATGACGCAATAAAGAGACACAAAGAGGAAAGACCAGAGAAACACAGCAACCGGGGAGCTGAGGTGGCTCAAGCAATTGAGTGCTTCTTTCCGACATGGAAGGTTCCCAGTGCCTCCTAAAGAGATGAGCAGACACACACAGCGAATGGACACAGAGCAGACAGTGACCTCAAACAATGAGGTGGTGGGGGGGAATAAATAATTAAAATAAATCTTAAAAAAAAAAAAAAAAAAAAAAAAAAATTTTTTTCTTTCATGATAGACAAGAATTTTGGTATGACGGTTAATCTTTGAAGGTCTGGGTACCAGTGGAAAGCGTCCTCACTTGGAAACCAAGAATACTGAGTTTTCATTTCTTTTTTTTTTTTTTTTATAGGGAGGTCCCGGGGATCGAACCTGGGTCCCTCCATATGGGAGACGGACGCCCAACCAGTTGAGCCACATCCGACCCCCTTGAGTTTTCATTTCTTGAAGCAACTCACTTGTGGTGTGACTTTGGGCTAGTCACTTCATCACCTCACTCACCTCCATTTTTTTCTTATGATTACAATACTTAATGTCTAACATAGTTCTTTCCATTTCTAACATTCTGTGATTGTGCTGATACTACCCTAGGATTCAGGCCTGAGTTTCTCCAACTTTCATTTCCATTATTTCCCTGAGGCTGAGTTCCAGAGAGGAAAACAAAGACAGAATGCAGCTTGCTCCTAGCACAAGAATGATTGGGATCAACTCCATCTATCGTTAAGCAAAAACCCTACTGATTAATATCCAAAATTAAGGATAATGGAAAATTTTGTTGTATATATATGCTAGCACAATTAAAAAAAAAAAAAAAGGACAGATTGAAGAACTATGTTTAATAAGTTTAAATTAAAACAGTGAATGAATTTACTTCAGTGGAAAACACCTAAGTGCCTTTCTCTATTGGAAGGAATAGAGAGTCTCATTTTAACGGGATGTAGCAATTTGCTATTATTTATGAATTCCATGATACCCTTTGACTGTATTAATTAAATCAAGATTAGGGTTTTGATTCCACCACATCGGTAGGTCGTCACTCAGGGTTAAGTCCCCACCCCCTCGGTGGGCTGATACAAAAAGACACTCACTCAAGAAGACACAGAGAAGAAGATACGGAAGAGGAGAGAACTTAGTCATTTCGGTCCTGTCATGAGACAGAAAGGAGAAGGCTCAAACAGCTAAAGCTCCAGGAAGAGAGAAGAGCCCTATGCCAGCCTACAGCTGAGATAGGAAGAAGCTGGGCCCACAGAGCCTTAAGAGGAAGAAGGAAGGAGAGACCAGGCAGAAGTTGCCTACCATCTGGCTTCAACACATGGCAATAGACTTTGGTGAGGAAGTAACCTTGAGCTGGACTCTTTAGGCCTTGTAACTGTAAGTTTCTACTCCAAATAAGTTAACTTTTATAAAAGGCAACAGATTTCTGGTATTTTGCATTAGCAGTCCTTTGTCTGACTAATACATGGGAGTAGCTACTTCTCTGAGTTTTAAAAAAAATCTACTTAATTTCCAACTGAGAAATCATTTGGGAAGGAGGAGGAAACACACAATGGAAGACTTCAAATAAGGTAAGTCACATATACAACCTTTGAAATCTTTACATTGACCAGCTGATAAAAAATTAAAAATTAAAAAAATTTTAATTTTTTAAAATGTCATTTATAATTAAAATAGCTAATCTAAGATATGCATTTAATTACACAATTTATTAAATGAAATTATTCAATATATTCTTTAAACATAGGTGTCTTCCCCCTAAATTGTTTCAAAAAAAATTTCCAAATATTCATTGACCATCATCTCTTAATGACTTTAGTTCAAAAGTTAGCTCTGATAAGTAAAAGATCAAAATTACCCATTTTTCTGATTACAAAAAAAATCTAAAAATATAAAAACCATCTAAAAATATAGCTAACTTTCCACATGTTATGAAGAATATTTAAATTTATAACAAAAAATAATATAAATGTTATTGAAAGAAATTAAATCTCTTAAATTATGATTCAATTTGATATTGACAAGGAGCAGAGAGAAGAAAGGTAAAAGAGCTAAATTCTTATCTTCCATAGTATGAAGTCATTAAATAAATGTCTACCCTGAAAAATCAAGGAGCAGCATAAACATGTTATTTTAGAAATAGGAAGGTAAGTAGAGAAGAAATAGCTGTTAAGATCTGAAGCAACGGGAAGCGGCTGTCAATCAGTGGGGCTCCCGTTTGCCATGTGGGAGGCCCCGGGTTCGATTCCCGGGGCCTCCTGGTGGGGGCGGGCCCGCCTGCGTGGCGTGTTTGGCTGGCCCGGCGAGCACGGGCAGCAAGGTGGGGATGGATGAATAAATAAATAAAATCTTTAAAAAAAAAAAAAAAAAAAAAAGATTTGAAACAGGGAAGCGGCTGTGGCTCAATCAGTAGGGCTCCCGTTTACCATATGGGAGGCCCCGGGTTCGGTTCCCGGGGCCTCCTGGTGAAGGCAAAGCCCGCCCGCATGGCGTGGTTAGCTGACCCAGCGAGCATAAACAGCAAGGAGGGGATAAATGAATAAATAAATAAAAAATCTTTAAAAAAAAAAAAAAAAAAAAGATTTGAAACAGACTGCTTTTAGACAGGAATCAGGGCCAAAGAAAAATAAAGCAGGGGAATACTATTTTACTTTGTTTCTAAGGACACACCTTGCAAAACTATTTGACTTTTAAAATTATATACAGGATGAGCTAGAGTAACAGAGACCAGATGTACCCTCCCACCCAAAACAACCCAGACAAAATATATCAGTTTTCAAGACAATGGACATTAAGCAGTGAAGGACAATGATCCCTAAAATATGGGAAACAAGCAAGGTGAATATGACTGCACCAGGTTACTGCCTTGAGAGTTTCCAGGCCACAAAACAGGGAGTGGGCTGGGAGGAATCTCTGAGTTGAGAAGATGGAGTTGAGAGTCTGAGGAGATCAAGGCAACAAAAGTTCTCAGGAGTGAGTACCAGAGAAGAGAGAACTGCACAGAAAAAGAACTCCAGAGATCTGTGCAGGGTTTCCCTTGAGTAGTCAGCAGAATACTGAATGGGCCATGTGTGTGCGGAAACTACCAAGGCCAGGGAAAAAGAAGATTAGTGGGAACAGTACCCAGTGCTTACAATGAGCTAGAAGTGGTATCTGTTTCTGCCAGCAAGACTGGAACACCTCATAACCATGGGGCACTGGGTAGAGTACTCAGAAGCATCTTCTCTCAGTACTGGGAATAACTAGACCTAGACTAAATGCCACTCACTGTTCTCATCTAACAAATCTTTATTATTATTATTATTTTTTAAAGATTTTATTTATTTATTCATTTATCCCCCCCTTGCTGCCCGCGCTCGCCGGGTCAGCCAACCACGCCACGCGGGCGGGCCCGCCTCCACCAGGAGGCCCCGGGAACCGAACCCAGGGCCTCCCATATGGTAAACGGGAGCCCCACTGATTGAGCCACAGCTGCTTCCCCTAACAAATCTTTAAAAGCAACACCCCAAACGGTCAAACTGATTCTAAGCAACTTAACTGTATCCCTGGAAAAAAACTCAAAGACATACAAAAATTTCCAGCACCCAAAAAGGTAAGATTCACAATATCTGGCATTCAATCAAAGATTACCAGGCATGCAAAGAAGCAAGAAAATATGATCCATAATGGAGAGAAAAATCAATTGATTGAAATACACCCAAAATTGACAGAGATGTTGGAATTAGCAGACAGGGACATTAAATCAGTTGTGACAATTTGAAGCTTTTTCTGGATGCCATAAAAGAACATGTACTTGAAGCTAATCCATTCCTGTAGGAGCTGGACCCTTTGATTGGATTGGATTCAGCTGGGGGGCCTTTGATCAGATTACTTCAGTGAGACATGGATCTTGGTCCTCTTGCTGAAGTCCTTTATAAATGGGGACTAAAAGCAGAGACACACAGAGAAAAAGCAGCAGAGACAGAGAAACCCCAAGAGGCTGAGAGGTCCCAGAGGCCAGAGGATGGAATCAGTGGAGCAGAGGCACAGAAAGAGGCCTCCAAGAGACTGAAAGGGACGAGGCCCAGAGGAGAGAGGAGAGAGGAGTCATATGCCTAATCGCCCACAGCTGAGCTCTGGAAGAAAGTAAGCATGAAGTAGAAGGCAGAGACCCAGACCGGAGAGCCACCGATATGTCTTGCCACATGGCAGGAGTCCAAGATTGTCAGCAGCCAACCTTTGGTGAGACAGTATCTCTGAGGATGTCTTGTTGGATACTTTCACAGTCCATTTCTGGTATATTGCTCCCAGCAGCTTTTAGCAAACTAAAACAACAGTTATTATTATAACTATAATCTGCATATTCCAAAAGTCAAGTAGAGACACAGACTATATAATTAAGACCAACATGATTTTAAAAAAAGAAAAATCCACAAAAAACCTATAGCTAACATAGTTAATGGTAAAAGACTGAATGTGAATGCTTTCCCCCTACAACAGCAAGAAGACAAAGATGACCAGTAAGGCTGAATATTTTTTTCTTGTATATTGGCCGTTTATTTTCTTCCTGGAGTGAACAGTCTATTCTTATCCAATGCCTGCTTTGCCAAAGGAGTGTTTTTTTTCCCTTGATGTGTAAAAAATTCAGTAAATATTAAAGGTATTGACCCTTTGTCACATCATATCTGTTTTATTTTTTTTTTTTAAGATTTTATTTATTTATTCATTTATCCCCCCCTTGCTGCTTACGCTCGCTGGGTCAGCTAACCATGCCGTGCGGGCGGGCTTGCCTTCACCAGGAGGCCCCGGGAACCGAACCCGGGGCCTCCCATATGGTAAACGGGAGCCCCACTGATTGAGCCACAGCCGCTTCCCACATCATATCTGTTTTAACTAATTTATCCTAGTCTAAACTTCCATAGATTTTTAAAATTTCAATGTAGTCAAATAATTTATTGGGAAGTCTTCTAATCCACTTATAAAACACTTCCTTCTTTATTTTTTATTATTTTTTATGGTTTCTTTTCTAACTTTATAAATACACCTGGAATTTATTTTGGTGTGAGGCTCCAATTTTATTCTTATTTGACTTGGGAGGGGTAGACAAGCCTTCTTTATAGGGCCAGTGATTTGAAAATGATTCTTTGCCTTTCTCTAGAACTATTAGTACCTTTTGTTTAAAGTAACAATTAAAGATAATCACTCTTAAATAATATGTTATGTATTCAATTCAACAAATACTTATTGAGGGTCAACTACAAGTTAGGCTCTAGGGATATAATATATAAAACAAAACAAAGATGGTTCCTACCTTTCTGGACTTTATGCATAGCCTAGCAATAAACAGTGATTATTCCAAAAACTACCAGTGTGGTAAGTGGTATCAAATGAGTACAGACTACATGCTTTACACTCTTTAAAATTAAAAAGGGGGCATGAAACAAATCTTTAAAAAAAAAAAAAAAAATTTCTCATTGAATTATTCCGATAGTTGTCTTTTTTTTTTTTTTTTTTTTTTTGAGGTTCTAGGGGCTGGGGATTGAACCCGGGACCTTGTATTTGGGAACATGGCATTCAACCACTGAGCCACATTGGCTTCCCTGAGTTGATTTTTTTTTTTTCCCCAGGAGGCACCAGGAACCGAACCCAAGACCTCCCTTGTGGGAGAGGCAGAAGTTCAACTGCTTGAGCCACATCCACTCCCCCTAGTTGTCATTTTTCAGTCTACTCTAAGTGGGATCTTTCCCCATTACATTCTCTAATTTTTCCCCTTTTCCTAACATCATTTCTTCAGTATTGGAAAAAAAAAACCTAACAGAATAACCTGTTTCCTAGTTCCCTAAATCATTATTGTTTTATTAAGACTAACAAATCAAACTGAATGCCAAAAAGTAGAATTGTGGATCTACACAGAGATCTATAGTTTTTATAGAGTGCTGCAACCTATACAAAGTATTTTACCTTCATTATAGGGCACTGGATTGCCAATCTTTAATCCAACTGCTTCAGCTGATTTCAAAACTTCTAGTTCCATCAAAATAACTACTCTCCTACAAAGGCAAATAAATACAAACAAGTTAGAATAAAAAAATAAACTCACAAGCCCTTCAGTAAAATGACAAGCTACTTGAAAAGCTTTCTCCCAATGATCATTTTTACAAAACTATTGTCCTTTGTCACTGTTTTTCATTGCTGTGTAACTTGAGAAATATATATTGCTTCCTACATAAATATTTCCCTTAATCTTTCACTGCATCATTATCAAAACTTTTTATGATTGCAGGCTTTTTATTTTCCAGCTAGTCCCTTAATTAAAATGTAGCACACTGTTACATACGGTATATTCAAGGATCAACTGACATGATAAGAATTTAGATTATTAAACACAAGAATATACAGACAGAAAAAGATTATGTTTTCAGACACACATACTTATCTACACAATTACTTTGTCTCAGTGAAAACCAATTTTAACCATAGATATTTAAAAATGTAATTATTACCTATTTTTAAGAACCTATATTTCTTTGGCCTACCTTTCATTCTGATTAAACCCTTTCAAAAACTTCCCAACGACCTTAGACCAAAATTGAAAACCTTTGACCTGGCCTACACAGTTCTAAATGGTCTGGCCTTGCTAACTTCTCTCCAGCTCATCTCACACCACTCCCCCATGGCTCTATGCCCTATATTCACACCATTTTCTCCCAGTTCCTAGGATATGCTATGGTCTCTCCCGCCACAGGCTTCGATATGTACATGCTGCTGCTGATTGTGATGCTCTTCCTCATTCTGCCATCATCTACTATTCATTTTTTGCTTTCCCTTCAAACATCACTTCTTCTACAGACATTTCCTTAATCATCAGCTGAGATCAGGTTTTTGTTGTTGTTGTTTTTTAAAGATTTATTTATTTACTTTACCCATTTTAAACACCCCCTTCCCCATTTGCTGTTTTGTGTCCATTAGCTGGGCAATTATCTGTGTCTGTTTCCTGCCATCTCTTCTCATCCGCCTCCTCCAGTCTTCACCAGGACTCGATCCTGGAGACCTCCGATGTAGGAGAGAAGTGTTCTGCCACCTGTGCTACCTCGGTTCCTGGTTTTTGGAGCTTTTGGAGCATCTCGTCTTGACTCTCCCCTGTTACATCATCATCTTGCTGCATGGCTCCCGGGGACTGGCGGCTCACGGGCACACAGAGCCTGGCAGCCCATGCACCTTCTATATATATATATTTTTTATTTTAGCGGGAGGTCCTGGGGATCGAACCCAGGTCCCTCCATAAGGCAGACGGACGCCCAACCATTTGAGCCACATCTGCCCCGTTGTTGTTTTTATATTCTCTCTTATAGCCATGATTTCTTCTCTTCAGAACACTTCTCTCAATTTTTAATTACATATTTGTTAGTGATTATTTGATTATTGTCTATCTCTTCTATTAGTCTGTAATAGTTTCAATGAGGGCAGGTATCCTCCAGTGCTAAACGCAGGAAATGGTCCACAGCAGGTTGCTCAATACAAAACTGAACGAGAACATTGTGACCAAGTTTGCATTTTAAAAAGAACTGCAATATGAAGAAAGAATTTGAGGGGAACACAAGTAGAGGCAGGGAGACCAATTAGAAGAAATGATGGTGGCTAAACTAGGGTAGATGAAAAAAGTGAATGGTTCATAGGAAAAGTTAACCAATAGTAAACCCAATTTCATCAGGTTATATATTCTTTAAATAGTCTCATTGGTGTATTTTGGATTTTCCATTCAATTGATCATATTTGGGAAGCTGGCACTCACTTTTCCATTAAAAGTAGTTTGTGCTACTTTTATCAGGTTTTCATATCAGGATTATGTTACTTAAACAAAATAAGCTTGAAACGGTCTCTTCTTGAAAACTAGATAGAGATACCCTGTAAAATCTATCTGATAAATATTTAGTGGTGGATATTTAAGAATCTTTCAAAAATTATACAGAACATATAAAAATGGAAGGCTTATCAATTATTTAGCATTACCCTAATATCAAAATCTAAGAGCATACTCAAAAAAATCAAAACTAAATTCATTAGTAATATACATACATCCTAAATAAAATAATAGCACGATGAATCTAGCAGCATATTAAAAGAATATACCAATACCAATTTATAGAAAACATAGGTGACAGAGGAACACGTTCAATCACTTTATAGGGATGCATTTGGCAAAACCCAGACTGCAGTGGGAAACTGTGCATGAGGGTAAATAACAAATGATCTAGTTTCTTAAAAAACAAAACCACTAATGGAGAAAAAAGGAATATGGAGGAGGAACCTACAGATTCAGAGACCACTATACTGTGGGCTTTACTTTGGATTCTGAGTCAGAAAAATTGAAAAATATATATGTATGTGTGAATATATACAATTGAATATATGTCATATGTAAAATTGAACACTTGCTGGTATTTGATATTTTAGGTAGAAAATGGTATTTTTAATGAGTTATGTTAAATGTTCATTTAACTATTTTTGGATGAAATCATACAATGTCTGGGATTTACTTCAAAATTAAATAGGGGGCAGATAGGGAAGGGATATAGATAAAACAAGAATGGACATCAGGTAACAATTTAAAGCTGAATGATGGGATAGGTGGGAGCTCATACTACTATTATTCTATAGTCTGTCTACTTTTGTATATGTTTAAAATTACCCAGAATAAAAAAATAAATACATGAATTTTTAAAGAGAGGCAAAACAGGAGGAGAAGGATGAGAAGAGAGGGCAGGAAATGGACAGAGAGTTGCCCAGCAAATGGACACAAAAACAGCAAAAACTGGGGTGTGTGTGTAAAAATGGATAAAAGTAAATAAATAATTCCTTAAAAAAAAAAAAAAAAAAAAAAGTATAGGGGAGTAAGATACTTTGACGATGCTCTTTCGTAAATTGTTAACAAATGTTTCACAACAATGCAAAGAATTTGTGGTGGGGTGATGTATGGGAGCCCTGTATGATGTTATGCATGTTTGTTTTGTAAGTTCACAATGTTTACTGAACACATATTGTTTATGTATGTTCTATGTATGTTCATGTATGAATGATATACTTCAATAAATTGTTTTAAAAAAAGGGGGGAGGGCAAAGAAAAAAACTGCAAGCATAAAACAAAATAGATTTATTGTTATTATAGTTATTATCTTGTGTTAACGCTTACTTGTAACATTGATATGAAGACAGTGGTTGCCAGGGGTTCAGAAGGGAGGGGGAGGGATGAATAGGTAGAACACAGGGCATATTTAGGGAAGTGAAATTGTTCTGTATGATACTGGAAGGACAGACACATGACACTGTACATTTTTCAAAGCCTATAAAATTGTACAGCACAAAGTATAGTGTAAACCATAATGTAAACTATAGACTTTGGTTAGTAGCAATGCTTCAATATTGGTTCATCAATTGTAACAAATGTACCACACTAATGCAAAATGTTAATAGGGGAAACTGTATGTAGATGTGGGGGAGGGAGAGGTTATATGAGAATTCTCTATACTTTCGGTGCAATTTTTCTATAAATGTAAATTTTAAATCTCTAAAAATAAAGTTTATTATTACAAAGAAAAAGCAGAGTTCATTGCAGGAATACAATGATAGTTCAATATTAAATGATCTATTAAAATAATTCATAATATTACATTAAAGGTCTAAAATAATAATTATTTTTTGTAAGAAAAGCTTCTAGAAAAATTCAGCAGCCATTCCTGACAAAACTCCTAGAAGGGCCTAAAGTCCATGTACTTACATGAGAAACATCATGTTAAACATTTAAAAAGCATTTCCATTAAAAGTAGGGTATAAATAAAGTACCTGCTTACACCACTGTGTCCAACACTGTTTTAATGGTTCTAACTAGTGTAGTAAGATTTAAAAAACAAAAACACAAAATAAATGACAAACAAGTTATATAAACATAGGAATATCGGGATAACACACAATTGCATATCTAGAAAATCCAAGGGACTTTAAAGAACACAGACCATATTTTTAGATGAAAAGATAATATCATAATACTACATAAATTTAATGCAATTCTTTGCATTCCAACAAGTCTTTTGCTTTTTTTTAAATTTGACAATATAACTTTAAAATTCATATAAGACTAAAAACTGGAGAACTAATGAGAAAACTTTAGGGAAAAAAAAAGTAAGGGAGGACAGGGCCTATAAAGTTACTTTAATAATAAAATATTTTACAGATAGATACTTGAATCAAAACTCTATGGCAAACCTAGAGAATATGTTATTAGGAGATAAGAGGAGGGCTGAGAAGGACTACTGATACTTAACATATGTAGAAGTTTTAATTAACTTGACTGTAAAAGTGTGGAAATGGATAGAATTGATAGTAACCTATTATATTGAGTAGCACTGCTTTATAAATTGGCTGAAAAGGGTAGTCTAGGGATGTAAATGTCAACTGAAAGAAAGCTAGAGAATAATCTAGAGACTGAATAACACAGTGAACCCAGAGGTGGATGAGAATTGTGGTTGATGGTACAGATTCGAGTGTCCTTCTGTGAACTAAAGTGGATGTACGTTACTATTGCAGGGTGGTAGGAATGTGGAGCAGCATGGGAAAAATACAACTGGTGTGACCTATGGACTGTGGTTAACATTAATACCATAATATTATTACATCAACACCAAAGATGTACTGTGTTGATAATGGGGGGGTATGGAAAAAGTGTGCCAAGTGTGGTGTGTTGGTGAAGGGGTGTTATATGGGAGTTCTACACATGCACACGATTGTTTTGTAAGATCACAACTTCTGTAATAAAAATATACTTTAAAAATATTAATAATAAGGTGGGTAGGGGAAAAGACACCAAATGTAAGATATGGACTATAGTTAGCAGTAATATTTGATGATATTCTTTCATAATTTGTAACAAATGTTTCACAATAATGCAAGGTGTTGGTGGTGGGATGATGTATGGGAGCCCTGTATGATGTTATGTATGTTTGTTAAGTTCACAACTTTTACTATATACTTATTGTTTATGTATATTCATGTATGAATGATATACTTCAACAAAATTATTTAAAAACTCTATGGCAGATAATAAGTGTTGGCAAGATGTGAAGAAACTGTAATCCTCATACACTGTTAGTGGAAATGTAAATTGGTGCAGCCACTTTGGAAATCAGTTTGGCAGTTCCTCAATAAATTATTATTATTATTATTTTTTTAAAGATTTTATTTATTTATTCATTTATCCCCCCCTTGCTGCTTGTGCTCGCTGGGTCAGCTAACCATGCCTTGCGGGCGGGCTTTGCCTTCACCAGGAGGCCTCGGGAACCGAACCCGGGGCCTCCCATATGGTAAACAGGAGCCCTACTGATTGAGCCACAGCCGCTTCCCCTCAATAAATTAAACAGAGTTAACATTTGGTCCAGCAATTCCACTCCTAGGTACCCAAGAGAAATAAATGTTCACATAAAAACTTGTATATAAATGTTCACAGCAGCATTCTTCATAATAGCCAAAAAGCGGAGACAACCATCAACTGATGAATGGATAAACACATTGTGGTATATCCATACAATAAATATTATACAGCCATAAAAAGGAATGAAGTGCTGATTCATACTATAAAGATGAACCTTGAAAACATTATGCTAAGTAAAGAAATCTATAGAGACAGAGACAGAAAGTAATAGTGGTTGTCTAAGACTGGGATAGGTGGGGGTGGGGAATAAGGTAACTGCGAGTGATAGCTAAAGAGTAGAGGATTACAGGATTTCATTTTCCAGTGATGAACATGCTCTAATGGAACATAGCACAATTCTGTGAATATATTAAAAACCATTGAGGAGGGACTTCCGGGAAGATGGCGGACTAGAAAGACACGGGAATCTCTTCTCCAGAAAAATAGCTAGAGGACAAGCTGAAACAGCCCCTAAAAAGATCTTCTAGGGTTTAGGTCACCAGGTGAAGGCTGCACACCACCCAGAAGAGAGAGGGACAGAAGAGGGAAATCGTGACTACAGAACTGTGAGTTGCAAGTAGCAGCTTCTGCTGCTGCCAGCACCCTCCCCGACACTCTTCAGAATTCTTGGGCCCCTGGGCCTGCGACCACAGACAAAGGGGGCTTCAGGGATCTGCCACTCCCGGAAAGGGGAGAGAGAGGGACACAGCCTTAGGCTGACTCAGGTTCGGACCTGAAATTTGGGCTGCAGAGCCCCACGGACCCTTCCACACGGCGGTTTGCCCCGGGAGCCTGGAAAGGACTGGAGAAACCCGACCCTCCCAAACTCCCTCTCTTCTAGCCTGGACTAATTGTTGAGGACACCACCGGAGAGGGGAGAGAGAGCCTGGGGCTGACCCTGCTTTGGACTCCCAGGTTTGGTCTGCCCTGTCCCGAGAGCCCTTCCAGGCTGGGTGGGGCTGCGCCATTGTTTGCCTTGGAGTCTGCAAGGGGCTAAAGATATACAAACCTCCCAATCTCATCCTCTACTAACAGGGACTGATTGTTGAGGATTCAGAAGGGAGTGGACATATTTTCTAGCTGGGAAAAGGGGGGCGCTATGAGAGAAGTCTGGAGAAATGTCTCAGAAAGTTTGAATCACAGGGCTCCTAGCCCCCAGACAGGAAGCTCTATCACATTGATCTGGTCTGTGTCACAACAAATACGGTCCGATCAGGCATTGAATTGAGAGCAGCCAACAAGCACCATCTCCTGGCAGACCAAGGAAGTACACATAAGAAAATTAATAAGTAAGAGAGTCTTTTACTGGCCTCTATAGCCTCCCTGCCCAAGGCCCTAGGAAACGACTCTACAACCAATTACTGGGTCCAGTGCCCAGTTTTGAGCAACCAGCAGAACAATCCTAACAATCAAAGGTTGAGCCAAAAATCAAAGAGCGGTGGTAACTCAGAGCCTCCTGCCACTAAAACCCCATAAAACAGAAAGAGATAGAGCATCTAAGTAAAATACAACCTAACCAGATGCTTAAGCACCAGCAAAAAATTACGGGCCATACTAAGAAAATAGAAGACATGGCCCAAGAAAAGGAATACAGCAAAGTCCCAGAAGAGATGCAGAATTTGAGAGAACTAATCAGTGAGATGAGCACACATTTCCAAAATCAAATTAATGAGATGAAAGAGAATACAGTTAAAGAGATCAATGACATCAAGAAGTCATTGCGCGAACGTAAAGAAGAATTTGAAATCATGAACAGAAAAGTAACGGAGTTCATGGGAATGAAAGACACAATAGGTGAAGTCAAAAATAAATCTGAAGCATACAACAGCAGACTCGAAATGATAGAAGAAAGAATAAGTGATACTGAAGACAGAGCAGCTAAAATTGAAGAGAGAAAAGAATAGAGAGAGAAAAGAATGGAAAAAATTGAGCAGGGGCTCAGAGAGTTGAATGACAACACAAAAAGCAAGAACAGACATGTCATTGGAGTTCCAGAAGGAGAAGAGAAAGGAAAAGGGGCAGAAAGAGTATTTGAGGAAATAATGGCTAAAAATTTCCCAACTCTCACAAAAGAAATGAGCTTTCATGTCCAAGAAGCACACCATACCCCAATAAGAATAAATCCAAATAGACCTACGCCAAGACACATATTATTCAGAATGTTAAATGTAAAAGATAAAGAGAAAATTCTCAGAGCAGCAAGAGAGAAGCAAACAATCATGTAAAAAGGACGTCCAGTAAGACTTTGTGCAGATTTCTCTTCAGAAACCATGGAGGCGAGAAGACAGTGGTATGATACAATTAGGAAACTGAAAGAGAAAAACTGCCAGCCGAGAATTCTTTACCAGCAAAACTGTCCTTCAAATATGAAGGTGAATATAAAGTATTCACAAACAAACAGAAACTAAGAGAGTTTGCAAAAAAGAATCCACCTTTGTAGGAAATATTAAAGGAAGCCTTAGAACCTGAAAGAAAAAGACAGGAGAGAGAGGCTTGGAGGAGAGTATAGAAGAAAGAAAAGCAGAAAGGATAACCAAAAGAGTAAAAAGAAAGACAAAAATAAGATGACATGTGAAAACCAAAGAATAAAATGGAGGAAATAAATAGTGCATTTTCAGTAATATCATTGAATGTGAATGGATTAAATTCCCCAATCAAAAGATACAGGCTGACAGAATGGATAAAAAAACATGAGCCATCCATATGCTGCTTACAAGAAACTCATCTCAGACTCAAGGATACAAGGCGGCTGAAAGTAAAAGGTTGGAAAAAGATACTCCATGCGAATAGTAAACAGAAAAGAGCAGGGGTAGCTATACTAATATCAGACAAAACAGACTTCAAATGCAAAAAAGTGATAAGAGATGCGGAAGGCCATTATATATTAATAAAAGGGA
>JAKSZT010054053.1:2847647-2915239 GCA_026826555.1 Tolypeutes matacus | reverse complement strand
GTTCATAGCCACATTATTCACCATTGCCAAAAGTTGGAAACAACCCAAGTGTCCATCAACAGATGAATGGATAAACAAACTGTGGTCTATTCACACGATGGAATATTATGCAGCTGTAAGAAGAAATGAAGTCATAAAGCATATGGCAACATGGATGAATCTGGAGGACATTATGTTGAGTGAAGCAAGCCAGACACAAAAGGACAAATACTGTATGAATGCATTACTATGAACCAAATATATTGTGTAGTATATTGTTTGATTCACACACAAAAAAACAAACAAAAAACAAAACAACAAAAAAATTTACATGTATCCATTACATTTAATTGAGAAATGTATATATTTATTCATCTGTGCTTACTTTTTAGTTTTTTATTGCTTATGTTTTCAATTATTAAATGTACAAAATAAAGTTAAAAAAATAAAAATAAATAAATAAAATAAGGACTATTAAAAAAAAAAAAAAAAACCCATTGAGAAAAAAAAAAAAAAAACATTGAATTGTACACTTTAAATGGGTTAATTGCATGACATGCAAATTATATCTGAATAAAGCTGTTACCAAAAAGAAACAAAAACAAAGAAACTCTATGGGTACTAACAAAGGAATAGACAAACTGATCAACAAAAAGAACGGCAAACTCAAAACAGACTAGATAAATGGAATAACAATCTCTCCGCATCTACTTTTGCCCCATCCATCAATTCTCCGCATAGCTGTCACAACAATCTTTTGAACACTTTTTAAAAGTCAGATCATACTATTCTTCCAGCTCAAAACCCTCCAATGGCTTCTTGTCACACTAAGAATAAAAATTGACCTCCTGGGAGCAGATGTAGCTCGAGTGGTTGAGTGCCTGCCTCCCACATGGGAAGTTCTAGGTTCGGTTCCTGGTGCCTCTTGAAAAAAATAAAAAACAAACAACAAGCAAAATAAATGAAAAAACCAAGTCAGGGAAGCTGATGTGGTTCAGTGGTTGAGTGCTGGCTTTCCACAGATGAGGTCCTGGGTTCAATGCCGGGCCTCCAGTACCTTAAAAAAAAAAAAAAAAAAAAAAAATCTACCTCCTTACTGGGGTCTGCAAGTCCTCCAGAACATGGGACATCCATTTGGAAGAAAATTAAGCTAGACTCTTCCCTCACACTCCTATATAAAAATAAATCTCAGATGAACTACGGTCTATTTTTAAAAGCTACAGAAGTGTGTGAAGAACTATGAAGTATTTTTATAACCTGGATGGGAGGTTTCCTAAGTAAGACATAAAACCCAGACTAGATTTTAAAATTTAATTCCATATCACAAGACACCATAAACAGATAATACTTGGGATAAAATATTTGAAACAGAAAACAAAAAGTTAACCAACATCCCTGGTTTTCAAAGAAGTCCTACAATTTTTTTTTTTTTTTTTTTTTAGGTACTAGGGTTTGAACCCAGGACCTCGTACATGAGAAGCAGGTGCTCAACCACTGAGCTACAGCTGCTCCTCAATGAGAGTTGGGTTGTTTTTGTTTTTTTTTTTTTCATTTGTTTGTTTTGTTTTTAGGAGGTACTGGGGATCAAACCTGGGACCTCATATGTGGGAAGCAGGGGCTCAATTACTTGAGCCACATCCACTCCCCAAATTAAATTAAAAAAAAAAAAAAAAAAAAAAAAAAATTTTTTTAGAGAAAAACTACAAATAGTCAATAAATATATGAGAACATGCTTGATCTCACTGAAATAGAGATTTAAATTGAAATAATGATATTGACAATTATTATTTTTAGGAAGTACTGGGGGTTGAATCTAGGACCTCGTACATGGGAAACAGTCACACAATCACTGAACTACATCTGCTCCCCAGTGAGTTTTTTTTTTCATTTGTTTGTTTGTTTTGTTTTTAAGAAGTACTGGGGATTGAGCCCGGGACCTCATACATGGGAAGCAGGTACTCAACTACTTGAGCTACATCTGCTCCCCGCCCCCCTTGTTGTTTGTGCTCACTGTCTGTTCTCTGTGTCTGCTCATCTTTTCTTTAGGAGGTACTGGGAACCGAATCTGGGACCTCTCATGTGGGAAAGAGGTGCTGAATCACTTGAGCCACCTCTGCTTCCTGCTTTGTTGTCTCTCTCATTGTGTTTCCTCTGTCTCTTGTAGCGTCATCTTGTTGCATCAGCTCTCCGCGCCAGCTTGCTGTCTTGCTCATCTTTTCCAGGAGGCACCGGGAACCAAACTTGGGACCTCCCATGTGGTAGGTGGGAGCTCAATCTTTTGAGCCATATCTGTTTCCCCCCGGTAATTATTTTTAAAAATTAATACCAGATGTTGAAAAGGTTAAAGGGAAACAGATACTTTTTAAAAATATATAGCTTTATCGACATGTATTTCTCATATAAAATTCACCCGTTAAAAGTGAACAATTCAGTGATTTTTTTTTTTTTTTTGTATATTTGGAATTGTACAAGCATCACCACTATCTAATTTCAGAACATTTTTATCACCCCCAAAAGAAATCCTGTATCCATTAGCAGTCATTTCATTCCACTGCTCCTGGGAATTACTAATCTAATTTCTGTTACTATGGATTGATTTGTCTATTCCAAAACAGGCACTCTTACAATGTTGATGAGTATGTTAATTGTATAACTTCTACAACAGATGTCTTTCAATCCACAATACTAATTCTAGTAATCTACTTTTCATAAAGAGCATGTAAAGATAAATGTACAAGGATGACTACTAAAGCTCTGTTTGGAATAAAAAATAACCATCAAAAGGATAAGGAAATAAATAAAATCTGACACACACACAGGCTCTCAGTAGAGGCAGGAAAGATTACAAAGTATGCTAATGTGCTGAGGTGATGGAATAAGTCAGAGCCTATGGGAGTAGAATTCTCTCTGACTAGAGAGAACGGGCTCTGAAGCTTTCCCAGTGTGGTGATTTGGAGTTATGTACCCCAGAAAAACATAATCCATTCCTGTGAGTGTGAACCCATTGTAAATAGGACCTTTTAATGAGGATATTTCAGTTAAAGTACGGCCCAATGGAATCAGGATGGGTCTTAATTCTATTACTAGGAACCTTATAGAGAAGGTTACAGAGAAAGAAAGCATGAGGATAAGCTAGAAGCTAAAAGGCAAAGGAACTCAGAAAAGAAAGGACCAGATGGCACCATGTGCACTGCCATGTGACAGAGAAGCCAAGAAACCCCAAAGATTGTCAGCCAGCCAGAAGATAGAGACCCCAGGAGGAAGCAAGCCTTCTAGTCACGGAAACCATGAGCCAGTAAATTCCTGTTGTTAAGCCAACCCATTGCATGATATTTGCTTCAGCAGCTGGAAAAATAAAAAATCCAGCAAGGACTATACTCACCCCCTGCAAAGGTCTCCATTCCCTTCCACGACCATGCCCTAGATGGTAGAAAAGTGGATAGAAAGCACCACTTAAGCACTCAAAGGTAGATTGGAGTGAAAGATAACAGGTCCCAAGTAGGGAAGTTAGCAAGGAGATTTTCTTAGCCTAGATTATATTAGATCAAATATGAAGTCTGGACAGAACTGTCAATGTTAAGCTTGAACAGGATAAAAAGAAATAACAGGGAAGCAGATGTGGTTCAAGTGGTTGCACTCCCGCCTCCCACATGGGAGGTCCCGGGTTCTGCTCCCAGTGCCTCCTGAAAAAAACAAAACAAAACAAAACATACAAACAAACAAAAAGACCAACTCAGGGAAGCTGATGTGGCTCAGTGGTTGAGTGCCGGCTTCCCACATAAGAGGTCCCAGGTTCAATGCTCGGCCTCCAGTACCTCAAAAAACAAACAAACAAACAAAAAACAAACAAACAACAACAACAAAAAACAACTTAGCATGAGTGCAACATATAATAGCACATAAAAATTAAAGAAACATGGGAGGCAAAAGACAAAGAACCCAGTTCAAAAGAAATCAGGGGGAGTGGATGTGGCTCAAGCAGTTGAGCACCCACCTCCCATGTGGGAGGTCCTGGGTTCGGTTCCTGGTGCCTCCTGATTAAAAAAAAAACAACAAGCAGCAAAACAAATGAAAAGACTAACTCAGGGAAGGTGATGTGGCTCAGTGTTTGAATGCCAGTTTCCCACATACAAGAGGTCCTGGGTTCGATCCCCAGCTCCAGTACCTCAAAAAAAGAAAGAAAGAAAGAGAGAAATCATAAGCCAAGAAAGGGAATAGTACTCAAGAGTGGTTTGAGGGAAACGGATGTGTCTCAAGCAACTGGGCTCCCATCTACCATGTAGGAGGTCCAGGGTTCGATTCCTGGGACCTCCTGGTGAAAGGCAAGCTGGCCCAAGTGGAGAGCTGGCCCACACGGAGTGCTGGCCCATGCAGAATGCTGGCCCATGCAGGAGTGCTAGCCTGCGTGGGGGTGCTGGCTCTCATGGAGAACTAATGCAGCAAGATGACACAATAAGAAGAGACA
The DNA here is from genome assembly GCA_026826555.1 of Tolypeutes matacus. NCBI lineage: Eukaryota > Metazoa > Chordata > Mammalia > Cingulata > Chlamyphoridae > Tolypeutes > Tolypeutes matacus. The sequence goes on along the minus strand of JAKSZT010054053.1, from coordinate 2,910,795 downwards.
CAGAGGAGAGACAATAAGAGATGCAGACCAGGGAGCTGAGGTGGTACAAGAGATTGAGTGCCTCTTTCCAACTCCGGAAGGTCCTAGGATCGGTTCCCAGTGCCGCCAAAGGAGAAGACAAGCAGACACAGAATAACACAGGGAGCAGACAGTGAGCACAAAACAATGAGGAGGGGGGAAAAATAAAGAAATAAATCTTTAAAAAAAGACTGGTTTGAAAAATAAATAAGACTATGAACACAATAAAATAAAAGCCAAAAGATAAGAGAAAATAAGAGATTGAGAAGAAAAGGGAGCCTGAAAGGCTAAAGGGAAAAACTAAGAACAAAAGTAATGTCATTACATATTTAAAACTTAAATTACAAACATCAAAGAACAGAACAAAGAAAACTAAAAAGTGAACTACTGTTATGTTGGAAAAGCTTTAGGTAATTCAATGAATGCACTAGCAAAAAGATTAGAGCAAGCTGAACACATATATAGAGGACAAGTTATCTACAACATGACTGGTATCCCTAAAACATCGAACTCAATATATGAAACAGTTTTTAGAAATAACACAATTTCTAAAAAATTCCTCAAAAAGAAGGAAGAATGAATCTGTGGACTGTTAGGACATACCATATACCAGAAGAAGAAGAAGAAAAAAATGATATAGCACAAATGACACTGAGACATAGCCTGGTTAAGTTACTGAGCTTGAAGTAAAAACAAAGAATTCTTCAGAATAAATGCAGAATAAGCAAAGCACCTACAAGGGAAGAAATCGAATCAGTCTGACCTTAAGACTTATCCAGATCAACATTCAATGCCAGAAAACAAAATTCTGAGGGTAAAACCCTGTGACCCAAGAATATGATACCCAGCCAAACTGTCATTCTAATATAGTGGCAACAAGCTGATATTAGGGAATATGGCACCTATGAGGCATCCTAGGAAAAAAAAAAAGCTCCTAAATGAAATCTAAACAAAAGCATCAAAATAAAGAACTCAGAAATAAAGAGGATTAGGTAAAATGACTAATAGTGAGCATTAATTTATTTAAATACAGAATAAAACTGAAAGCTGTGGGAATTATGGCTACAGAATATAAATGTTATAAACCTTGAAGAGATAAAATCATATTAGCAACAAAATTAAGGAGATGGAGACGATGAATGCTAGAGAAAATTTAAGAGTCGTAATCAGATTGACATAGAATTTTTAAAAACTACTTTAATATCTTTGTATTGTTTATAGTTTTGTTTTGTTTTTTTTTTTAATTTTAAACTTTTTATTTTGAAATACTTTCAAACTTACAGGACAGTTATAAAAACAATACAAACCCCATACAAGAGACTTCAATGTACCCCTATTACCCCCGATATCCCGATTCACCAATTTTAACCTTTTGCCAGACTTGCCATATCATTCTAGCTATCCATCCATCCATCTATCCATCTATTTGTCTTTCTACTTATCAACTCATTTTCTGAACACTTGAGTGTAGATCGTATACACCATGCTCTTTGAACACGTAATACTGCCATGCACATTTCCTATAAGTGATATTCACTTATGTAATCACCTTAAGTGCAGTTATCAAGTTCAAGAAATTTAACACTGATATAAAGCTTTTAGACTATATTATACCTTTTTCATATGTTCCAATAATGCCCTTTCGAGCCTTTTCTCCTCCCTTGTTAGATCCCATCCAGGATCATGTATTGCCTTTAATTGTCATTGTTCCTTAAGCTGCTTTTTCTTTTTTTTTAATTGTGGGAACATATATACAATATATATACAACATAAACTTTCCCATCTCAATTACTACCAAGCATACCATTCAGTAGGATTAATCACTTTCATTATATAGCGGTACCCTCACCACCTTCCATTACTAAACTTTGCCATCTCCGCAAACAGAAACCTTCCATCTATTCTATATTAACTCCTCATTCCTCATGTCCCCACCTCTGGCAATCTGTACTCTTAATTTCTGTCTCTATGAGCTTGCATATTCTCTAATATTTTTGATATAGTTACAATAGGGTTTAAATTTAATATCCTAAATCTGTAACAATCTTGTTTGCTTTGATACCAACTTAACTTCAATAGCATACACAAACTATGTCCCTCTGTCCCCCACCTTTATGCAGTTCTTGTCACAAATTACATGTTTATGTATTATAAATTTCATTATATTTTATACATTTGCCTTTTAGATCCTATAGGAAGTAAAAAAAGTAGTTATAAACCAAAAGCCCAATAGTACCAGCATTTATATTTATCCCTGTCATTAACTTCACCAGAGATTCTTATTTCTTCTTGCAGCTTTGATCTATTGTCTATTGTCTTTTCAACCTGCAGAACTCTTTATCATCTCTTGTACAGCTGGTCTAGTGGTGAGGAACTCTTTTAGCTTTTGTTTTGCTGGTAATGTTTTGTTTTATTTTCTAGGTACCAGGGCCCAGGATTGAACCCAGGACCTCGTATGTGGGAAGCCAGTGCTTAACCACTGCGCCACATTGGCTTCTGTTGATTTTTTCGTTTGTTTCGCTTGTTGTTTTTTTTTTTCAGGAGGCATTGGAACAAAACCTGGGACCTCCTATGAGGGAAGTGGGTGCTCAATCACTTGAGCCACAGCCACACCCCTCTGGTAATGTTTTTTTCCCTTAAAGATTTATTATTTTATTTATTTATTCTCCCCACCCCCTCATTGTTTGCACTCGCTGTTTACTCTCTGTGTCCATTTGCTGTGTGCTCTTTGTCTGCCCATCTTCTCTTTAGGAGGCACTGAGAACCAAACTTGGGATCTCTCATGTGGGAGAGAGGTGCTCAATCGCTTGAGCCACCTCCACTCCCTGCTTTGTCGTCTCTCCCATTGTATTTCCTCTTTGTGTCTCTTGTCACGCCAGCTGTCTTGCTCATCTTCTCAAGGAGGCACTGGGAACTGAATCTGGGACCTCCCATGTGGTAGGTGGGAGCTCAATCTCTTTTTTTTTTTTTTTTTTAAAGATTTTATTTATTTATTCATTTATCCCCCCCTTGCTGCTTGTGCTCGCTGGGTCAGCTAACCACGCTGCGCGGGCGGGCTTGCCTTCACCAGGAGGCCCCGGGAACCGAACCCGGGGCCTCCCATATGGTAAACGGGAGCCCTACTGATTGAGCCACAGCTGCTTCCCGGAGCTCAATCTCTTAAACAACATCTGCTTCCCCCCAGTAATTATTTTTAAAAATTAATAATACCAGCCGTTGAAAAGGTTAAGAGGAAAAAGGTACTTTAAAATATATATAGCTTTATCGACATCTGCTTTCTCTGGTGATGTTTTAATATCAAGAAGGAAAAAAATAGAACACCTTTCCCAGTCTTTGTAGATTGACCTGTGTGAGTGCTCACCTTTCAGGTTCATCTATACAGAGAGTTTAGGGAATGGCTCCAGGCCAAAGCACAAGGGCCACCCTGTGCTTTCTGCACTTGCCTCTTGTCTCGGACATGCCTGTGTGGCCTAGAATCCCCCCATTTACATGGATACAAATGTCCCTTCTTCCATAGGAAAGTTTCCTCATGGTCCCAGGCACCACACTGTATGTCTTATAGCCAGCAATCCCTTCCCCTGGCAGCCACAGACTGCTCTCCCACAGATTTCTCTAGGAGAGCTCGGTGAGCTGCCTTCTAAACACAGGGCAAGTTCTGGGACAATGAGTCCTTCAGGCCATCACGAAATAAGACTGGGCCAGACATACATGCTCCCAGGATGTGCACAAGAGTTACTCTGCTCTCTCTGGAACTGGGACAAGGTATCTGTATTGACAGCATGGGCAGGGTTTGCGCTGAGCCAGTGAGAGGATGGAGGAAGGGCCAGCCGGGGCCAGGAGACCCTACCACTTTTAAGTGGCCATTTTCTTGATATGGAGCTCACCCTGTTACTGCAGTCCTTTAACTGTTTTCTGGAAGTTTGAGAAAGATGTTTCTGCCAGTTCTTGTTGATTGTTCAAAGCTTCTGTCCACAGTTTTTGTCTTATTTTAATCTTAATGGGATCTTAAAGAAAGTGCTCTCTTATCATGAAGAAACATTTATCTGATTAAATTTAGTTGTTCCTTTGGTTTATGTGTTAAATAATTAAAAATTCAATTTTAAATACAACATATACATATTTTTAATTCGTTTAAATTTCTTTTAATAATTTCAATGTTACAGAAAAGTTACAGAATAATACAAAGAATTTTCATTTCCTGAACCATTTGAGAGTTGTTTCCAACACAATGCTCCATATACTTTCAGGACATTTTCCTACCTACCACAATACAACTATCCAAATTAGAAAATTAACATCGACACAGTACTTACATCTAAATCCACAGAACCCAATCAAGTTTCATCAGTTATCTCACTGATGTACTTTATAGCAAAAGGATCCAATCCAGGATGACTCATTATGTTTAATTATCATGTCTCTTTATTTTTATTTTTTTTATTTTTTATTTTTTATTTTTTTAAAGATTTTATTTATTTATTCATTTATCCCCCCCTTGCTGCTTGTGCTCGCTGGGTCAGCTAACCACGCCGTGCAGGCGGGCTTGCCTTCACCAGGAGGCCCCGGGAACCGAACCCGGGGCCTCCCATATGGTAAACGGGAGCCCTACTGATTGAGCCACAGCCGCTTCCCCTATCATGTCTCTTTAGACTCTTTCAATTTTGAAGTTTCTTTCCTTGACTTTCATGCTTGAGACATTTGAAGATCAGAGGGCACTTATTTTGCATAATGTCCCTCAGTCTGCCTGAGCTTTCTCATGGTTTGATATAGGTTATGCATTTTTTAAAAGAACATCATAGAAGCGATGCTGTATTCCTCTCCTTGCATCCTATCAGGTGATGCATGATTTCCATTTGTCCCATTACTGATAATATTAATGTTTATCATAAGAGTAAGTAAGGTGCTATCTTTTAAGCTTCCCCACTATAATGTTACCTCTTTCCCTTTTACAATTAATAGGTATTTTGTAAATAACTTGCTCCTCATCAAACTTTTGCCTAGTGGTTTTAACATCTACAGTGGGCTGAATAATGGTCTCCCCAAAAGATAACCATGTCTGGGAGGCGGCTGTGGCTCGATCAGTGAGGCTCCCGTTTGCCATGTGGGGGGCCCCGGGTTCAGTTCCCGGGGCCTCCTGGTGGGGGCGGGCCCGCCCGCGCAGCGTGGTTGGCTGGCCCGGCGAGCGCGGGCAGCGGGGGGGGGGGTGGATGAATAAATGAATAAAATCTTAAAAAAAAAAAAAAAAAAAAAGATAGCCATGTCCTAATCCCTAGGACCTGTGAATGTTTATTTACATGGCAAAAAGGATTTTGTAGATGAAATTAAATTAAGTCTCCTAAATTGGGGAGAGTCCCTTGGATTATCAGGGTAAGCCTTAAATGCAATTATGTATCCTTATAAAAGGGAGGCAGAGGGAGCTATCTCACCACACATCGAAAAGAAGACACTATGATCACAGAGGCAGAAATTGGAGTGATGCAGCCACAAGCCAAGGATTGTCAGCAGCCACCAGAAGCCTAAAGAGGCAAGGAATGGATTCTCCCCTAGAGTCTTCAAGGGAGTGGGGCCCTATCGGCATCTTGATTTTGGCCCAGTAAAAGCAATTTCAGGCTTCTGGTCTCCAGAACTGTGGAAGAATAAATTTCTATAGTTTTGAGCCACCAAGTTTGTAGAAATAATTACTGTAGCCTCAGGAAATTAATACAGTATCCACTGGGGAGCAGATGTGGCTCAAGCAATTGAGTACCTGCTTCCCACATGAGAGGCCCCGGGTTGGGTTCTCAGTACCTCCTAAAAACAAAAAAACAAACAAGCAAACAAATGAAAAAACCAACTCAAGGGGAGCCAGTGTGGCTCGGTGGTTGAGCACCGGCTTCCCATATACGAGGTCCCAGGTTCAATCCTCGGCCACCCCGGTACCTAAAAAAAAAGAAAAAAAGAAAAAAAGAAAAAAACAAACAAACAAAAAAAAAACCACAATAAACCATAAAACGCAAAACACAAAAACAAACAAAAAAATACAGTATCCACTGATGTTTCCTACCTAAACTAATTATTACTATTAAGGTTGCTGAAGAGTGATTTTCTAATTCCATCATTCCTTCTACATTCATTAGATGGCATTCTATTGTAAGGAAAAGTTTTCTATTACCCCCATGTATTCATTTATTCCAGTATGGACTTTAAAATTCCTTTTATTCAACAGATCTGTTACTACCGTTATTTATTTTTATTTTTAAATTGTCCTTTGGGGGGCGGATGTGGCTCAAATGGTTGGGCGTCCGTCTGCCATATGGAGGGACCTGGGTTCGATCCCCGGGACCTCCCGGTAAAATAACAACAATATATACATATAGAAGGCGCATGGGCTGCCAGGCTGCGTGTGTGCTGGTGAGCTGCCAGGCCCCAGGCGCCATGCAGCAAGATGATGACATGACAGGGGAGAGATAAGACGAGATGCTCCGAAAACTCTGAAAACCAGAAACCAAGGTGGCGCAGGTGGCAGCACACCTCTGTCCTACATTGGAGGTCTCCAGGACCGTATCCTGGTGAAGACTGGAGGAGGAGGATGGGAGGAGATGGCAGGAGACAGACACAGAGAATTGCCCAGCGAATGGACACAAAACAGCAAAATGAGGAAGGGGGGGTTTAAAATGGATAAAGTAAATAAATAAATCTTAAAAAAAATAATAATAATAAATAAATAAATAAATTGTCCTAGATTTGGCCAGTGGAAGATGCTGCAAGCTGGTATCACTGTCTTTTTGACATCCACACACATATATCCCTCATCACTCTTTGAACACCTCCTTTCTTTCTGGAACAAGATACTTGAGGCTCATCAAGTAATTCCCCAGCTTGTAATAAGTCATTCACCAAGGAGCCCGGGTTCCTTTTAGTGGAAAATGGTATTTAGAAATCAAGATCTGAGTGCTGGGGCAGATGACTTTTGGGGCATTGCTGCTCCAAAGTTCTCTCAATAGACAGAGCGAGGAACTACACATGCACACAAAATACATGTAAACACATATACAAACCAAATGCCATTTATTTCAACATTTAGTTCTCAATACCGAAAACCTTGAATTCACACTGATACCTCTAATTCCAATTCAGCATCACAGATTTCTCCCTAGAGTGGCTCTCATCCTAAATATATTTACTTATTAGACAACTCCCCTCCCCCATATGTAACAAATCTCCTATTGCCACCATACACACAAACCATATAAACCCTTCACACCATGCTCAGGTTCTAATACCCAGCTCCAGGCCACCACCACCCCATTACAAATACCTTCCTCTCCCTACATGGGTTCTAACACCTCATACTAGGCTGACATGTCCCATATCCTAAATTGAAACCCTCCTTATCTTGCTTGGATTCCTTCCTCCTTCCACTAAGTCTCCAATAACCTGCTCCTGGCTCATTTTCTCCAACTCCAGGTGCTCTCTTACCTGTATATTGGCTGAATAAAGTACTTACTATAAAAGGTTCAAAATTGTAAAAAAAATAAAATAAAAAGGTGGGGGGGGAGGCAGTATTATCTAATTTATTTTATCTTTTTTGCTCTAGTAAGTGGTCCCTTTCCATTTAAAGAAACTTTTTCTAAAGAGATTAAAAATAAGATTTCAACATTTTGTTTTAATCTAATGCCCTGTAATTTCCAACTTGTTTCCATATTTCTCTCCCTTCAGTACTGTTTAAGCTGGTTTCCTAGCTCCTACAACAAATACCATACAATGAGGTCGCTTATGGTTTTGGGGCTAGAAGTTCAAAATCAAGCAAGGTGATATTTTCTCCCCAAGGACTGTAGCATTCTGAGGCTGGCTGCTGGCAATCCTTGGTCCTTGGGTTTCTTGTCAAATGGCAATGCAGGGGCTGGATGTGGCTCAATGGTTGGGCGTCCATCTCCGACATGGAGGGACCTGGGTTTGATCCCTGGGACCTCCCAGTAAAATAAAGAAAAATATTGAAGGTGTGCAGGCTGCCAGGCCCTGTGTGGAGGCGTGCCAGGCCCCACCGAACCACACAGCAAGATGATGACGTAATATGAGAGTAACAGAAGGGAAAGCCAAGACAAGACGTGCCAAAAAACCAGGAACTAAGGTGGCGCAGGTGGCAGAACACCTCTCTCCCATATCAGAGGTTCCCAGGATCAAATCCCAGTGAAGACAGGAGGAGAAGGATGAGAAGAGAGGGTAGGAAACAGACACAGAGAATTGCCCAGCAAATGGACACAAAAACAGTAAAAATAGGGAGGAGGGGTAAAAAAAATGGGTAAAAGTATATAAACAAATAAATCTTAGAAAAAAAAAAAATGGCAATTACATGGCAGCGTCTTCTTTTTTCTCTTCAGAGTTCTATGACTTCCAGCTTCTGGCTGCACCCTGTAGCTTCTCTTTCTGAGGCCTTCTCTATAAGGCCTCCAGTAAAATAGGATTAAGACCTACCCTGATTCAGTTGGACCATACCTCAAGTGAAGTAAAGTCATCAAAAGATCCTATTTACAATGGGTTCCTACCCACAGGAATAGACTAAGTTTAAGAACATGTTTTTTGGGGGCATGTAACTCTAAGCCACCACAAGTACTTGATTTCAGAACTAAATGGCTGTGAATGCTAAGATGATAACTCATCATTGCCTTTTTTTTTTTTTTTAAGGATTTATTTATTTATTTACTTTTATCCATTTTTACACCCCTTCCCCCTCCCCCCCGTTTTTGCTGTTTCTGTGTCCATTTGCTGGGCAACTCTGTGTCCATTTTCTGCCCTCTCTTCTCATCCTTCTCCTCCTGTCTTCACTGGGATTCAATCCTTGGAATCTCTGATGTAGGAGAGAGGCATCCTGCCCGCGCAACCTTAGTTGCTGGTTTTTCGGTACGTCTCATCTTGCCTCTCCCTTGTGTCACTCTCCTATTATGTCATCATCTTGCTGTGTGGCTCACGGGAACTGGTGGTGCGCCCGCGCACAGGGCCTGGCGGCCCACGCACCTTCTATATATTTTTTAAATTTTTACCAGGAGGTCCCGGGGATCGAACCCAGGTCCCTCCATATGGGAGATGGACGCCAACCAGATATAGCCCCCTGCTATATCTCTTAAGGTTGACCAGAGCTACCTAGAGTTACAGTCTTTTCCCATACAGGATGGACATATAATAAATCAGGCTTAGTTTATCACCAGCATTCTAAAAACCAGACCTAGGGAGGAAAACGAGGTCTGGGGACACATGCATGGTTTCTAATATAGCGAATGTTTAGCCCACCCTGATTATCACAGAATCAGGACAGTGAGAATATTCGCATTCATCATTGCCTTTTAAATTCCTAATTGAATTTTGGCAACCAATCAATTTCTCTTTTCAAAAATTAGAGTACCCACTCAATGACATAATAAAACAGAAAAAACTACCACTTACCTTCCATCTTTCAGAGTGTTAACAATAAATCGGTTAATCTGGCAAATACAGTGGCTGGACAATTGTTCTTCCTCAACAAGAGGGTTCAACTGTGTTGCCAACATGAAAGCTGCAAAGCATAGAGATAAGATTACTTTAGCTTCCAAAACATTTCAATCATAAAAATCTAAAAGCAAATCACATCTGTGGTAACATCAGAAAGTCTTAAATATGTTCCTGAAATTAAAACTATTCAGATTCTGCATAATGAAAATCAGTCTAATTTGCTGTTCATTAAACACCTGCTGCTACTTTTAATGTATATATTCCTTAAAGTGCCCAGACTCATTTTTTCTATCATTCAAGTTTCATCACAAAGACTGAAAAGAACTTGCTAGGTCCTTCACTTCGTGAGTAGAAACAGCAAGCACATATTCTGCAAATTCTTTCCCTTCTCCCTTTAAATGTTTCCAACACAGAAATAAAGGCCCCAAAAAGCAAAGTATAGGACAGCTAACCCATCACGTTCACTAAATGTCAATATCATCCTGAGGGAAATTAATCAAAGAAAACATAGAGTACCAGTTAGAGAAAATTAATTAAGCCAAGTGGCAGCTTTCCACTAGATCTAGTCTATTGTTAGAATGCTCTCTGCCAGCTGCAATTTGTCTGAACGAACTGCATAGCCAAGCAAACGTTGACTTCTAGAATACCCAAAATTATTGCAATTCAAAGGGTAGGTGCACTTTTATTATTTAAATACAAATTCCTACATATGTACGTCATACTCACAGGATAGAGTATTCAATCCATCACTCATAAGCAATCGATAACGGGGTGGACTGTTCCCTGTGGTAATGGGACGGATGTTCTAAAAGAGAAAACTTGATTCATTAGCCAGGTTGTCTGCCCAGTCCCCAGGGATAAGTAAACCTAAGTGGCAGGAAAGTAGCTTTGCCATTAGTTCAACACAAACTGAACTGCTTGCCTACTCTAGACACCTGAATTCAAGTAAAAGAAAATTGGATTTGATGATTCTTCTATCCAACCTCTCTCCATTAACTAGGAATAAAATCAGCTGCCAATAGCCCTGATTTCTCTCTCTTCTCATTCAAATTTGATTGAAAATCAATTTTAAAAAAACATAACAAAACACCTAATATATGCAAAGTATTGTGTACGACATGATGTTAAAAATACAAAATGAACAAAAAACCTTTGCACTGAAAGAGCTTGCAATTGAAGTGGGAGTGAGGCAGAGACACGAGAGGCATGCACATAATGATAAGGGGGTACAGAGCTCAGACCTTTATTCCAACTTGAAGGAGATCAGAGGCAGCTTTCTGAAGGCAGGAAAATAAAACAAAGCCTTAAGAAGACTGCCCTAGGAAGAACAGAAAGACCAAGAGGCCTACCAACTCGGAATCTCTTATGGTATGATCCCAGATTTTGCTTTTATTTATTTTTTTAATTCCCACTAAAGTTTGACAACTCCATGAGTGATAGGATTGAAGAATAATTGTAAGCATAGAAGTTCATTTTAGATATATCTCTCTGGAAGACATCTATAAGGCAGATTTAAGCAAGAAAACCCTAAGAGCAAGAATGCAAGTTAGAAAGTGATTGTAATGATGGGTAGCACTACTATAGCATCTATCAACTGGAAAGAACACAGAGGCAAAGCCTTAAATCAGAACATCCAAAGGTCTAACTCTAGCAAACAAAATAGTCTTTAAAAAACCAACCAAAAAAAAAAAAAAAAAAACCTGGCTTCTCTTTCAGGGTTACAATTTGGACTGGCCTGTGCTTTGTGACAATGGAGAGAAGTTCTTAAAGGAGGCAAATCTATATGGTCTTCATCAAAATGTAATATGTAATTATGTAAGTTTAAGGAAATATTTGACATAAAACATATGTAGGTACTCACAATAACTTGGAGGATCGGTTTTATAGATGTATCTCCCTGTTGCATTATAGCCTGAAGAGTAAAAACACATTATTGTGAGCTATGCACTCAAATCATGATTGAAAACTGACATACGTCTATTGTTTGGAAGTTGGAATAATCTACAGATAGCACTGTTTAAAGCGCCCATTCAGAGCTTATCAATTGAAAATCTAGTTTTAAGTTTTGTCATCTGGACAAATCATAAAATCATAAAAGTGAGATACATGCTTACTGAGAAGGATAGACTTACCACATCTAAAATACTGGTATCGCATATGTACTCATTATTCGTAACAACACATTAATGCCCTTGCAGTGTCCATTAATAGGAAATGAGATTTTTAAAAATTATGGTAGGGAAGCGGCTGTGGCTCAATCAGTGGGGCTCCCGTTTACCATATGGGAGGCCCTGGGTTCGGTTCCCGGGGCCTCCTGGTGGGGGCGGGCCCGCCCGCATGGCGTGGTTGGCTGACCCAGCGAGCACGGACAGCAAGGGGGGGATAAATGAATAAATAAATAAAATCTTAAAAAAAAAAAAAATAATAAAAAATAAAAAATAAAAATTATGGTAAATCCTTACAATGCAATACTATACAGCCTTAAAAAGAGGATGCTCTTAATTCCATTTAAAATAGCAACTAAAATAATCAAATAACTAGGAATAAATTTAACTAAGGATGTAAAGGACATATACATGAAAAACTACAAAACTTTGCTAAAAGAAATCAAAGAAGATCTAAATAAATGGAAGAACATCCCATGCTCATGAATTGGAAGACTAAATAGTAAAATGTCAATTCTTCTCAAAATGATTTAGAGATTCAACACAATCCCAATAAAAATTCTAACAGCCTACTTTGCAAAAATTGAAAAGCCAATTATCAAATTTATTTGGAAGAGTAAAGAGCCCCAAATAACCAAAGCCATCTTGAAAAAAGAACAAAGTTAGAAGACACATGCTTCCTGATTTTTAAAGTTTACAAAAACAATAATAATAATAAAGTTTATTACAAAGCTACAGTGGTCAAAACAGCATGGTACTGGGAAGCGGCTGTGGCTCAATCAGTAGGGCTCCCGTTTACCATGTGGGAGGCCCTGGGTTCGGTTCCCGGGGCCTCCTGGTGAAGGCAGGCCCGCCCGCACGGCGTGGTTAGCTGACCCAGCGAGCACAAACAGCAAGGGAGGAATGAATAAATAAATAAATAAAATCTTTAGGAAAAAAAAACAAACAAAAAACAGCATGGTACTGGCACAAAGATAGATACACAGACCAATGGAATTGAACTGAGTGTTCAGAAAGACCCTCACTTCTATGGCCAATTGATTTCTGACCAGGCTACCAAGTCCACTCAATGGAGAAAGAACAAATGGTGTTGGGAGAACTGGATATTCATATGCAAAAGAATGAAGGAGGACCCCTACTCATATCTTATACAAAAATTAACTCAAAATGGATCAAAAACCTAAATATAAAAGCCAGGACTATACAACTTCTAGAAGAAAATGGAAAGAAGCAGCTTTAGGAGCTTGTGTTAGGCAATGGTTTCTTAGACTTTACATCCAAAGCATAAGCAACAGAAGAAAAGACAGATAAATGGGACCTCATCAAAATTAAAAGCTTTTGTACATCAAAAGCCTTTATCATGGGAAGCGGATGTGGCTCAATAGGTTGGGCTCCCTTTTACCATATGGGAGGTCCCAGGTTCGATTCCCGGAGCCTCCTGGTGAAGGCAAGCCAGCCCGCACGGTGAGGTGAGCTGACAGCACACGCTGTGTAGTGAGATGATACAACAAAGGGAGATAAGCAGACACAGAAAAAGCACAGCAGAATGGACACAGCAAGCACAGGCAGCAAAGGGGGGATAAATAAATAAAATAAATCTTAAAAAAAAAAAAAAGAGTTTATCATGAAAGTGAAAAGATAATCTACTAAATGGGAGGAAAAATTTAGAAACTACATATCCCATAAGGGTTTAACATCCAGAATATATAAAGAAATTCTACAACTCAACAATAAAAAGACAACTAAAAATGAGCAAAAGACTTGAATAGTCATTTCTCCAAAGAGGATCTACAAATGGCTAAAAAGCACATGAAAAGATGCTCAACCTCACTAGCTATTAGGGAAATGCAAATCAAAACAACCCAGGTGTCCATCAACATGGGATGAATGGATAAACAAACTGTGGTCTATTCACACGATGGAATATTATGCAGCTGTAAGAAGAAATGAAGTCATAAAGCATATGGCAACATGGATGAACCTGGAGGACATTATGTTGAATGAAGCAAGCCAGACACAAAAGGACAAATACTGTGTGAATGCATTACTATGAACCAAATATATTGTGTAATATATTGTTTGATTAAATAAATAAATAAATAAATAAATTTACGTGTATCCATTAGATTTAATTGAGAAATGTATACATTTATTCATCTGTGTTTACTTTTTTTTTTTTTTAGATTTTATTTATTTATTCATTTATCCCCCCCTTGCTGCTTGTGCTCGCTGGGTCAGCCAACCACGCCATGCGTGCAGGCCTGCCTTCACCAGGAGGCCCCGGGAACCGAACCCGGGGCCTCCCATATGGTAAACGGGAGCCCCACTGATTGAGCCACAGCCACTTCCCCATGTGTTTACTTTTTAGTTTTTGTTTATGTTTTCAATTATTAAATGTACAAAATAAAGTTAAAAAAAAAAAAAAAAAAAAAACCACGAGAGGGGAGTGGATGTGGCTTAAGTGGTTAAGCTCCTGCCTCCCACATGGGAGGTCCCTGGTTCAGTTCCCAGGGTCTCCTGAAGAAAAACAAACAAACAAAATGAACAAGTAAAACAAAACAAACAAACAAAAAAACCAACTCAGCAAAGCCAATGTGGCTCAGTGGTTGAGCGCCGGCTTCCCACATACGAGGTCCCAGGTTCAATTCCCAGCCCCCAGTATCTCAAAAAAAAAAAAAACAAAACAAAAAAACAAAAAACAAAAAAACACAACATAAAACAAACAAACAAAAAACAATGAGATACCATTTTACACCCACTAGAATGACTACTACTAAAAAAGCATGAGAAGTGGCTGTAGCTCAAGCATTTGAACTCCCGTTTACCATATGGAGGACCCAGGTTTGATCTCCAGGACCTCCTGGTAAAAAAAAAAAAAGAAAAAGAAAAAAAAGAAAAAAGGCATCCAAGACCTGCGTGGTGCGCAGAGGCATAGGCCCCCGAAGCGAAGCAACGCACCAAAAAAGACGATGATGCAACCAGATAGGGACAGAAGAAACAACAAAAAAGCAGGGAACATGGCTCAAGCGACTGGGCTCCCATCTACCATATAGGAGGTCCAGGGTTAGGTTCCTGGGGCCTCCTGGAGAAGGCAAGCTGGCCAGAGTGGAGAGCTGGCCCACACAGAAGAGCTGGCGCAGCAAGTTGATGCAACAAAAAAAGACAGAGGAGAGACAATAAGAGATGCAGGAGACCAGGGAGCTGAGGTGGCACAAGAGATTAAGTACTTCTCTCCCACTCCAGAAGGTCCCAGGATCGGCTGCTGGTGCCGCCTAAAGAGAAGACAAGCAGACACAGAGGAACACACAGAGAATGGACACAGAGAAGCAGAGAGCAAGCACAAAAAACCATCTGGGGGGGGGTGATAAATAAATAAATCTTAAAAAAAAAAAGGCAGAAAATTACAAGTGTTACAGAGGATGTGGAGAAATAGGAACACTCATTGATTGTAAAATGGTGCAACTGCCATGGAAGACAATTTGGCAGTTCCTCAGAAAGTTAAGTATAAAATTACCATAGGACCCATCAATCCCAAGAGAATTGAAAGCAGGGATTCAAATAGACATTTGCCACCAATCTTCATAGCAGCATTATTCACAATTGTCCAAAGATGAAAGCAACCCAAGCGTCTATCAACCAAATGAATGGATAAACAAAATGTGGTTTATACACACAATGGAATATTATCCAGCATTAAAAATAAATGAAGTTCTGGGAAGCGGCTGTGGCTCAATCAGTACGGTTCCCGTTTACCATATGGGAGGCCCCAGGTTCGGTTCCCGGGGCCTCCTGGTGAAGGCAAGCCCGCCTGCACGGTGTGGTTAGCTGACCCAGCGAGCACAAGCAGCAAGGGGGGGATAAATGAATAAATAAATAAAATCTTAAAAAAAAAATAAAATAAAATAAAAAAATAAATAAATGAAGTTCTGATTCATATGACAACATGGATGAACCTTGAAGACATCATGTTGAGTGAAATAAGCCAGACACAAAAGGACAAATATTGTATGATTTCAAAGATATAAAATAATTATTATAAACAAACTCATAAAGTCAGAATCTAGAATATGGGTTACCAGGGGTTGGGCTGGGCATAGGGAATGGGGAATTAATGCTTAAATTGCACAGAATTTCTATGTGGTTTGACTGTAAAATTTTGGTAAAGAATGGTGGTGATGGTAGCAAAATTGTGAACGTAATTAACAGCAATGAATTATATTTGTGAATGTGGTTAAAGGAGGAAATTTTAGGTTGTATATATGTTACTAGAACAATTAAAAGAAAAAGCACAGGACTGTGCAACACAATGAACCCTATTATATAGGATGAACTATAGTTAATAGTAAAATTATAAAAATGTTCTTTCATGAATTTTTTTTTTTAAGGATTTATCTTATTTATTTATTTCTCCCCACCCCCCTTGTTGTTTTTCACTTGCTGAGTCTGTTCGTCTTCCTTGTTTCTTTAAGAGGCACCAGGAGCCGAACTTGGGGCCTCTGATGTGGGAGGGAGGTGTCTAATCGCTTGAAACACCTCCACTCCCTGCTTTGTTGTGTTTCTCATTCTGTCTTTCCTCCCCAAGTCTGTTGCGTCATCTTGTGCATCAGCTCATCGTGCCTGCCAGTCGCATCAGCTCGCTGTCTTCTTTAGGAGGCACCGGGATCCGAACCAGTGACCTCCCATGTGGTAGGCAGGAGCCCAGTCGCCTAGGTCACATCCACTTTCCTTTCATAAATTATAACAAATATACCACATGAATGCAAGATGTTAATAATAGGGTGATACATAGAAACTCTGTAGTGTATATATCTTATGCATTATATTTCTATACATCTACAGCTTCTATCACAAAAAAGGTATTAGTTTTTAAAAATCCTTTCTTTAAAAAAAAAAGATATGCAAATGTTAATAAACGTGAAAAGATGCTCAACATTATTAGTTATCATGGAAATATAAATTAAAGCCACAGCGAGATACCATCACACATTCACTAGAATAGTTAAAAATAAAAAGACTGACAATACCAAGTGTTGGTGAGGCTATGGAGCAACTAGAATGCCCACAACCACTTTGGAAAATGGTTTGGCAATTTCTTACAAAGTTGAACATTTAGTTTTACACAGCCCGTCAATTCTACTGCTAGGTATTTACCCAACGGGAATGAAAACATATCCAAAAAAAGACTTGTACATGAATCTTCATAGCATCTTAGCCCAAAATGAAAATAACCCAAATGTCCAACTATAATAGGTAAACAGATAAATTGTATCATAGTCATACAATGGAATCCTACTCACCAATAAAAAGGTGCAAACTACTAAAACAGCATGGATAAATCTCAAAAAAAACATTTTGCTTAGGAAAGAAGCCAGAAACAAAAGGATACATATTATTTGATTCCATTAATATGATATTTTAGAACAGTTAAAACTAAGCTGTAAGGCTGGAATCCAAACAGTGGTTGCCTAGGGTGGGGACGGGGAATTGACTCGGAGAGAGCAGGAGGAAACTGCGTAGATTGATGGCAATGTTCTGTATCTTGATTGTGGTGGTGGTTACTGAGGTATATATATTTGTCAAAATTCATAAAACTAAACACTTAAAATGCAAAAATTAAACCTCAATAATACGAATATTCTCGCTGTCCTGATTTTGTGTTAACCAGGGTAGGCCAAACATTCACTATACTAGAAACCATGCATGTGTCCCCAGACCTAATTTTTCTCCCTAGGTCTGGTTTTTAGAATGCTGGTTAAGCCTGATTTATTATATGACCATCCCGTATGAGAAAAGACCAACTTCGGGTATCTTTGGTCAACCCTAAGAGATATAGCAGGGGGGCGGATGTGGCTTAAATGGTTGGGCGTCCATCTCCCATATGGAGGGACCTGGGTTTGATCCCTGGGACCTCCCAGTAAAAATTAAAAAAAAAAAAAGAAAAATATAGAAGGAGCGTGGGCCACCAGGCCCTATGCGCGGGTGCACCATCAGGCCCTGTGAGCCCCGCAACAAGATGATGACATAACAGGAGAGTGACACAAGGGAGAGCCAAGACAAGATGCGCTGAAAAACCAGGAACTAAGGTGGCGCAGAAGGTAGGACCCCCACATTGGAGGTTCCAAGGATCGAATCCCAGTGAAGACAGGAGGCGAAGGATGAGGAGAGCGGGCAGGAAATGGGCACAGTGAATTACCCAGTTGATTGGACACAAAAACAGCAAAAACGAGGGGGGGGGTTAAAAATGGATAAAAGTAGATAAGTAAATCCTTAAAAAAAAAGTATAGGGGAGTAAGACACACATTGTAGTTAGTAGTAATACTTTGACGATGCTATTTCATAATTAACATGTTTCACAACAATGCAAAGTATTTGTGGTGGGGTGATGTGTGAGAGTCCTACATGATGTTATGCATGTTTGTTTTGTAAGTTCACAATGTTTACTGAACACTTATAGTTTATGTATGTTCATGTATGAATGATATACTTCAATAAATTCTTTTTTTTTTTTTTGGATGATTGCAGGCAGGAAGTTTATTAGGAAGCTCTCCCAATGGAGGGGGTCTGAAGAACAGACTTCAGCTCCCCCACAAGCATGGCAGAGGTCTGAAGAGAGACTTCAGCCCCAATAAATTCTTTAAAAAACAAAAACAAAAACAAAAAAAAAAACTCAATAAAGATAATTTTTAAAAAGTGGTTATTTCTGAGGAACAGAACAGGGGCTAGATGGGGCAGAGGTTGGTAAAATTCATTAAAAGTCTTTCTGAAACGAAAATAAAGATTAAAAAAAAAAAGAGGGGAAAAAAAAAAGTCTGTTCCATCTGAAATGTGCATGAATTACTTTAAAAATAAATAAATAATCTGCCATCTTCAGAATAGGCATAGAGAGATTGAGAGGTGATGAGTTTTGTTTGTTTTTTTGTTTATTATTATTATTGGAATAACAAAAGTGCTCTGGGAGTTATGAATGCACAAACGTGATTATACCAAATACCTTTGATTGTACTCTTTGGATGGATTTATGCTGTATTAATATGAATCAATAAAATTGAAAAAATAAATAAACAAGTATAAACCAAGGGGGGAAAAAAAAATCTGCCATCTTTTAAATTAAGTACCGAAAGTAAAATTCACTCGTTCCTGGATCATATATCATAATATGTACACTTAAGATAAAATTGCCTGAAATTCTTCAAATTAACATTGCTGATAAAAATATAAGACAATAGAGAATAGCCAAGGGCAAATGTGTTTGAATCCTTGCCCCATGGACAAATTATTTAACTTCTCTGCATTTTAATTTCTTCATCTGTAACACATATAACATGACAAAAATCTACCTTACAAAGTTACCATAGGTACTGATCATTATATAAAAATATCTGGCACCTTGGAAATGGTAAAAATATTAGCTTTCTTCTCCTTTCTACAATCCAATTATTTAACATATGAATGCATAGAACCAGAATAGCTCTATGCATAATCTTTTATTTTATGCTAATTCTTGACCTAAAAGCCTCTACTATTTCTGTGATGTTTCTTACCCTTTTGGGACTGTGCCTTTTGAACTAAAATGATACTACCTACTTTGGCTGATGATCAAGGTTGACAAAGGTTCTACACATACACTCTACTACCACTAAGATACACACACATGAAAATGTCCTTTTACATTAATGAATAAAATGCAAATTCTTCACCGAACACTGGAAATATGTTTCTAAAGATTTGAATCAAGGAAAACTCACTAAATTATTTAAATAAAAATAACTTTTTAAAAGTGAAGAAGCATTCCAAATCTGTATTCAAGATGCCATGGTAGCAACTATAACATGAATGAGGACTACAATTTGCAATCACTTCCCAGGTCTCAACACTCATGCATTCTTCATTTATTCAAAAATTTACTCAATTCCACCAATCGTTTTTCCCTATTTACCAAGTCCCCTTTCTTGCCTAGTCATCTCTGTCCCAAACACCCCTTTCTTTTCACTGCCCAATTCATTCATGCAATTAGCAAAGCTGAAACTTGCTGGCACTGCTCTAGGTACTGGGAAAAGACACTGACCAAAAAAACAGAAGTGACTGCCAGCCTCATGGAGTTTACAGTCCAGATAGTAACTGATATTAACCAAATAAGCAACAAATAAAAGTAAAATTACACCTGTGGTTGTTAATAATAGGTAAATTTACTAAGCATTTACTATGTATCAGGCCCTGCACTAAGCACCTCAAATGTAAAAACTCATTTAATTCTCCCACTAACCCTATCCAATAGGTACTAGTTATCATTAACCTCACTTTACAGAAGAGGAAAGAGGCAGAAAGAGGTTTAACATCTTGCCCAAAGTCACATAGCTAGCAAGTGAAGAGGGATTAGGGTTTCAAAACAAGGAATTTAGCCTAGTAAAGGAAGTCAAAGAAAGTTTTCCTGAGGAAGTTAACAAGTGAGCTAATATTTGAAGATTGTTAGCTAGTGAGAGGAGGCATAAGAACCACCCAGGCAGTAGGCAAAGGGAAAAGCATGTTCAAAGGCCCTGTGGAAGACAAGAGTGAGGAATATTTTAAAAAGAAGAAAAAGGCCTTGTGCCTGGAGAGAACAAGTGGAACCATTCTATGATGGTGCTGTAAGGTTAAGTAGGGAGCCAACCAGCTCGGACTTATATTCACTATAAGAATTCTGGTCTTTATTCCAAGACCATTGGGAAGCCACTGAAGTGGTTTTTACTTTTTGCAACAGGGGATGGGAGTGGGGGGGGGGAGAAGAAGGATATGGTAAATGGAAGTGAGTAGTTCAGGCTAGAAATAAAGGTGACAGTGTAGATGGGTTTAAGAGATCTATGTGGAGGGAAAATATGCAGGACTTGGTGATGGACTGAACACCCAGGATGAGGGAGGATGTAACAAGAATGATTCCTAATTTCTGGCTGGCATACCTTATGGGATAAAAGTGCCGTTCATGGAAATAGAGATCAAGAGGCCCAGCCACAGAAAGGAAGATAATGGATTTGCTTTTGGACATGTTGAATTTGAGACTGGGATGCCTTTGAGACATCAGGTAGGCAGAGAGATTATAGAGGTTTGTCTTTCAGAATAAAGGCAGTTCACAACAAATTTGTGAGCAACGGACAGATAGATAATAATGAGAGCGCTTTGGGAAAAGAAGGCCTAGAGCAGATTGAGTCAACAAAAATTTACAAAGAGGGGCCTGCAAATAGGACGGGGAAGGACCACTCAAGCTGAGTCACAGAAGCCAAAGGATCAGAGTGTTATCAGAAGGTAGCAATGCTCAACAGACTCAAACTGCTGATAACTCAGGCAAGTTGAAAACCGTTAAGTGTCAAGGTGAATTTAGCAACTTAGACGCCACTGATTAACTTCGGCCAGTTTTTTTCTATAATGATCTGGGGGATGCCTGATTAGAGTGGGTTAAAGAGTTAATGAGAGGTGAGAAAACGAAATAGCTGAAAACTAACAAGTCTCCGGAGAAGTTTAGCTATGAAATGGGAGGGTCGGGGAGGCAGCTGGTGGGAGATGGGGGGAAATCAAAAGTTTATTTTGTTTTGTTTTCTTAAGTGGGAAAAAGGTGAGCATGTTTAAAAGACGATGGGGAGGGGGACGGATGTGACTCAAATGGTTGGGCGTCCGTCTCCCATCTCCCATATGGAGGGACCTGGGTTCGATCCCTGGGATCTCCCGGTAAAAAAAATAAAAAAATAAAAATAAAATATTAAAAAAATAATAATAAAGAAAAGACGATGGAAGACTTTCGAGGAAAGGGTGACGGTTCTGGAGACACTCCGGCAGGTCCCCCTCCGCTCCCGGCAATCTTCTCCCTTCGCCCCCAGTTCCCCTCCCCCTACTCCACTCCGCATCCGCTCCAAACTCCACGTTTTCCAGGGCCCACGGCCATCCCGCCCCGCCGCCCGGCTCCCAGGCGTCTCCTCACCGCAATGGCTCCCTCGCTCAGCTGGCCCACCATGGTTCCGCCGGGCTGACTCCCGCGCTCGGGCTCCGCCGTAGCGCAGGCCCACTCCCGGGGTCCGGCGCGCTACAGGGCGATTGGCCCGAGTTGCCGTGCGCGCCACTCCCGCCTCCCGGCGTGCGCGGCGCAGGGGCGGGCCTAGGGCCGAGCTGCAACTGCATTGGCCGGGGCTCGGCGGCCGGTGCACGTGACTAGTCCGAGGTGGTTCGGGGCCTGGTCGCGCGAGGGCGGAGCCCCGAATCGTGGGGCACGCCAAGGGTTGCGGGAACGCAGCTAAGGGCGCGGGTGGCCCAGTTCCGGGAGCTTTCCCAGCGGGCTCTTGGCCCTAGGCGTGTGAGCAGACTGGCAGTGGACAGTTAGGTAACTCTGCTGCTAAATATAGTCAAAGCAGCGTCTTGTTTTTTTCAGCAACCCCGATTGCGCGCCTGCCGCTGCCAGGCCCAGAGCTTGGCATTGTAGGGGCCACTGAAGGTAAATAAGACCCGGCCCTTGCCCTCAGAGAAGTGCACAGTCTTTTGCGGGAGTTTCCGCTGTGAGTAGCGTCAACTCGAGGGAGACATGGTACCGGACACAGTAGAGACACAAAGTGTGTTGCAGTCACAGGTGGAAGATCAGGGGAAGGCTTCCCAGAGGAGGTGACATTTGAACTGGGTCTTGAAGGAAGTGTAGGAAGTTTGGCAGGTGGACCTCATGTGAGAGTAGGATGATCTGGGCTATGAAAAACTTCGGAGATATGAAATAGCCTGTATGCATGGTCGGGTACAGAGAAAGAAGTGATGGGGCTTGAAGATAAGAAAGGAAGCCAAAGGTCAAATAATGAAGGGTTTGTACTGTGCTGCCCTATGTGCTAGGAGTATTAATGACTTTAAAGCAGAGGATTGACCTCACTCGCGATGTGGAGGATGGGGTCGGGGTGGGAGGATGCGGTCTAATGATGACACCCTGGAAAGAATGTCAAATGAGAGGTGGTGAGGGCCTGAACTGAAGGAACAAGCTGGAGATTGAGGGAGAAAATTACATAAGGGTTAAAAAATGTTTTGTTAACTGAATAATTACTAGTGAAAAAGATGAGTGAAAAAGAAAATTTTGGAGTGACTCCCAGGTATCTGACTTAAGCAACTAGGTAAATGGATGTTTCAAGAGGACAGGGATGGTAGCTAGCTAATTTGATTCATGGTTGTATGTTCTAGCATGGTGTCTAGAACATAGGCTTTCAAGACATATTTTTCAATGAAAGGATGTTGAGTGAGTTGATATGAGAGAATATAGATCCTTCCTCAGACTTTAGTTATAAGGCAATAAAACATCCATATAAAAAACTAAAGAAAAGACCAAAAGAGTTTATTATGTTGCTTCACACTTATCTAGAATTTGTGCATTTGTAGAAACCTGATTCCTTATTTTCTTATGCATTTTACAGATATAAAGTAAGCATGGATCTGCCTGTGGATGAGTGGAAATCATACATACTCAGGAAGTGGTCTTTGCTTCCGCCCTCTATTCAGGTCACAATTTCAACAGCAGAGACTTTGAGTGATATATTTCTTCGGTCCTCTTTACTTCTTCAGTAAGTGCCTGGAAGCTTTAACCCAGTAAATTTTTATCTGGAAACATTTCTCATTTGCCGAAGTAGTATCTCTTTTTGATGAGTTAATTTAAAAATTTTATGTTTTAGGGACATTCAGCAGTTCTTGCTGTTTTCACCGTCTTTTTCTAACTCATAATCATAGAATAAGTAGTGATAACTCTTTAGCTTTCTTGGTGTCAATGTTATGTTTCAATAATTCAGTACCTTGCTATAGTCACCACAGTCTGAACTGTGCCATCTCCCAAAGGATATAGTGGAGATTTACTGATTTACATGGAAATTCACAAGTACTAAATTTGAAAAGAACCTTAGAGATCATATAGTCTAACCCCAGTAGTTTTCAAATTCTCTAGACTACAGTCCTCATTAAGAAAAATATTTTACGGCACATCCTGCTATACACTGAAACAGGAGTTTATCAAAACTTCATTCATTCCATGAATATTTATTGATCGCCTATTTTGTAATTGCTAGATGCTTAGCATACATAAGTGACTGAAGTAGACAAAGATCCTTACCCTCGAGGAGCTTAATTCTAGCAAGGAAGGGTAGATAATAAATGTCATAAATAACTAAAGCAAATAATATGTTAAAGATGATAAGTACTGGGGAAAAAAAAGAAAAAATGGAAAAGGTAGGGAAATTGGCAGTGTTGAGAATGAGTGTACAGGTTGTGGTACAAAGTCACGCCTTGGTATTCGACTGCTTTGAAACTCATTGAATTTGATACTTGGCACATTTTGATGCAAAAATTTTGTCTCGGTACTCGTCGTTTGTTTGATACTCAACATGCAGGCTAGAGCTTGTCAGTATCGGTTGCCTTGTGACTCGCTACCCTTTCCAGCTAAAACAAAGGGTCATGCATTAGTCATGCGGTAGCTCTTGCCCTGTGGGTATCCCATCAAGGTGTTATCTTAGTTTCTGTGGTTATTTTGTATATTTTTGCTTTTTTTTTTCTCATCATGGGTCCTAAGAAAATGAGCAGTGATAGCCCTGAGCAGAAAAAAAAATTACTTCGCACCACCATTGAGCAAAAAAAAAAGAGAAACAATAGGTTAAGATGAGAGCGATATTCACATTACTGATCTTGCTAGGGAAAATGGTTTGTCTAGAAAAACGGTCTCCACCATCATTTTTTTTTTGTACATTTAATAATTGAGAATATAAACAATTAAAAAAGGAAAAGATGGGAAGCGGCTGTGGCTCAATCAGTAGGGCTCCCGTTTACCATATGGGAGGCCCTGGGTTCGGTTCCCGGGGCCTCCCGGTGGGGGCGGGCCCGCCCGCATGGCGTGGTTGGCTGACCCAGCGAGCACAGGCAGCAAGGGGAGGATGGATGAATAAATAAATAAAAATCTTAAAAAAAAAAAAAAAAAAAAAGGAAAAGAAAACAATTGAATAAAAACATACATTTCTCAATTAAATATACTGGATACATATTCATTTTTTAAAATTATACAATATGTTACATAATATATTTAGTTCATAGTAACGCAATCATACAGTATTTGTCCTTTTGTGTCTGGCTTGCTTCACTCAACATAAAGTCCTCCAGGTTCATCCATGTTGTCATATGCTTTACAACTTCATTTCTTCTTACAGCTGCATAATATTCCATTGTGTGAATAGACCACAGTTTGTTTATCCATCCATTGGTTGATGGACACCTGGGTTGTTTCCAACTTTTGGCAATCATGAATAATGCCACTATGAACATTGGTCTGTTCATGTCACTGCTTTCAGTTTTCTGGGTATATACCCAGTAATGGTATTGCAGGGTCATGTGGCAAGTCTATATTCAACTTCTTTAGGAACTGCCAAACAGTCCTCCATAGTGACTGTACCATTCTGCATTCTCAGTAACAGTGAATAAGTGTTCCTATCTCTCCACATCCTCTCCAACACTTGTATTCTCTGTCATTGTAATAGTGGCTGTCATGGTAAGTGTGAAATGATATCTCACTGTAGTTTTGATTTGCATTTCCCTAATCATTAGTGATGTTGAGCATTTTTTCATGTGTTTTTTTGCCATTTGTATTTCTTCTTTGGACAAATATCTACTCAAGGCTTTTACCCATTTTTTAATTAGGTTGTTTGTCTTTTTATTGTTGAGTTGTAACATCTCTTTATCTATCCTGGATATTAAGCTCTTATGGGGGGGCAGTAAAAATGGATGAAAGTAAATAAATAAATAAATAAATCCTTAAAAAAAAAAAGTATAGGGGAGTAAGATACAGATTATAGTTAGTAGTAATACTCTAACGATGCTCTTTCATAATTTGTTAACAAATGTTTCACAACAATGCAAAGTATTTGTGGTCGGGTGATGTTTAGGAGCCCTGTATGATATTATGCATGTTTGTTTTGTAAGTTCACAATGTTTACTGAACACTTATTGTTGATGTATGTTCATGTCTGAATATATACCTCAATAAATTGTTTTAAAAAAAAAAATACTCTTATCAGACATTCCAACATTTATCATTAAGAATAAAGAAGTGATTAAAAAAAAAGGCTGATGTTGTGCAAGGAGTTAAAGCAATAACAAAGCAGCATTCCCAAACACTCAAAGAAGTTGAAAAGCTGCTATTAATTTGAGTAAATGAGAAGCAGTTAGGGGACGACGGTGTATCGGAAGCCATGATATATGAAAAAGTGAAAGTGTTGCATGCCAATCTTTTGAAAAACAAACCAGAACTGAGTGATGAGAGTGTTGAACTTTTTAAGGCCAGCCACTGCTGGTTTGATAATTTTTAAAAGAGGACCAGCATCCACAGTGTCGTGAGGCATGGTGAGGCAGCAAGTGAAAATAAAAAGGCTGCTGATGAATTCATCAGTGAATTTCAAGACTACGCAGAGGCTGAGGGTTTTATTCCCCACCGAGTTTTTTAACTGTGGTGAGACTGGAGTTTTTTGGGAAAAAATGCCAAGTAGAACCTACATCACAAAAGAAGAGAAGGCACTAACAGGCCAGAATTTGTGGCCAAAAGCTGTGACTCAGAGAGACTTCGAAGGGTTTGAGGCTGACCCCCAGCCTGCAGGTGCAGAGGGTACAGTTGTGCAGGATATTGTAACTTTGGGCCAATCCTGGGTCTGGAGGTCAATACTGCTGATGTTGGGAAGCGGCTGTGGCTCAATCAGTAGGGCTCCTGTTTACCATATGGGAGGCCCCGGGTTCGCTTCTCGGGGCCTCCTGGTGAAGGCAAGCCCGCCCGCACGGTGTGGTTAGCTGACCCAGCAAGCACAAGCAGCAAGGGGGGGATAAATGAATAAATAAATAAAATCTTTAAAAAAAAAATTAAAAAAAAAAAATACTGCTGATGTTGAGGAGTTAGTGGAGGAACATCGTGACGAGCTCAACACTGAGAAGCTGCATGAACTACGGAAGGAGCAGCAACAAGAAGTGGCTGAAGAGATTTCTTCCGGTGAGGATGAGATAAGGGAGGATGTCCCCAGTTCCTTGATAAAAGAAATGTGTGCACAATGGTCAGAGGTTCAAAACTTTGTGGAGAAATACCATCCAGACAAAGCTCTGCCAAGCAGAAATGAGAATTTATTGTATGACCAAACAATTTCATACTTTCGAGGAATTCTGAAAAGAAGACAGAAGCAGTCCTCATTGGATAAGATTTTAGTGAAGGTGACAAAGAGTGTGTGGTGCAAGTTGAAAAAGGCAAAAAAGAGAAAGAACAACTGAAGTGCAAACCGGCCCAATGTTCTATTGGAGGGGAACTCTCCTTCCAAGCAACACTCCAGGTAACCTTTCCACCTCACTATTCAACTCCCCATCATCCCCTTAGGCCATGGACTCTTTTCAGTACAGGTAAAATGAAGTTTCTATTTTTTTTTTTTTTTTTTTTGCCAAGAGGTCCCGGGAATTGAACTCAGGTCCCTCCATATGGGAGATGGATGCCCAACCGTTTGCGCCACATCCGTCCCCCTCTATTTTTTTTAATCTAAGTATTTATTAATTTTTAGGTTTATTTCTCATGTAAAATAATGATATACAACCCTATCTTTTTACAATTTGGCTTAAAAATGTACATTGTGTTTGGTTTGGGAATGCATTAAATTTATTTACATTACTCCTTATGGGAAAAATTTGTTTGGTACACGTCGTTTTTGGTACTAGTCGCACCTCCCAGAACCAATTAACGACAAGTACCAAGATACCAGTGTATTAAATAGGATGGTCAGGGTATGCGCCATTGAAAAAGTGAAACTTGAACAAAAAGTTGGAGTTAAAGGAATTAACAAAGTGCATATATGAGAGAACATTCCAGGCAGAGGCTAGAATAGAGAGACCCTAAGGTGGAACTGTGTCTGGCATTATCAAGGAGTGATGAACAGAGTAAGCCAGAGAAGAGAAGTAGGAAATAAAGTCCAAGAGGTTATGGGTCAGGCATGGGGGTTGGGGAAAAGCAGGTGGCACAGACCATGTAGGCCATTATAAGGACCTTGTCTTTTTTTACTGCATGGTGTGGTAGGCAGGAACAATTCTAAAGATCCCACCCCACCCCACCACAAGTTTCCTGTACACTGTTTATTTAGTCTAACACGAATATAGGTACCGCTGTGAAGAGATTTTTCAGATGAAATAAAGTCCTAAATAAGTTCACCTTGGGATATGGAGATTATCTGGCTGGGCCTGACTCAATCAGGTGAGATGCAGAGTTTTTTCCAGCTGGTAGTAGAAGGGGAAGGTCAGAGAGGTTCAAAGAACAAGAAGAATTTGACGTGCAGTTGCTGGCTTTGAAGGTGGAGGGGGCCATGTGACAATGCAGGTGGCCTCTCAAAACTGAGAGTGGCTCCTGGCTGACAGCCAGCAAGGAAATGGGGACATCAGACCTACAACCACAAGGAACTAGGTTCTGCCAACAACCTGAATGAGCTTGGAAGTGGATTCTTCCCCATATCCTCCAAATAAGAGCACACTTTGACTTTGGCCTTGTGACACCTTGGGCAGAGAACCCCGTTGAATCCACCTGACTTCTGACCTACATAACTGTGAGATAACAAATACATGTTGTTTTTAGCCACTGTTTGTTGTGCAGCAATAGAAAAGGAATACACAGGGGAGTTTTGAGAAAAGAGTTATATGATCTGATTGGTTTGTGGGTTTTTTTGAGGTACTGGGCCAGCCAGAGATTGAACCCAGGATCTCATATATGGGAAGCCGGTGCTCAATCACTGAGCCACCTGGCTCCTTGATTGTATTTTATTTTTATTTTTATTTATTTATTTTTTTTTTTTTTAAAGATTTTATTTTTATTTATTCATTTATTCCCCCCTTGCTGCTTGTGCTCGCTGGGTCAGCCAACCACGCCGTGCGGGCAGGCCTGCCCCCACCAGGAGGCCCCGGGAACCGAACCCGGGGCCTCCCATATGGTAAACGGGAGCCCTACTGATTGAGCCACAGCCGCTTCCCCTTGATTGTATTTTAAAGCAGGCATCTACAAACTACAGCCTACAGGCTCAATCCAGCCTGCTGCTTGTTTGTGTATGGCCCACAGCTGAGAATGGTTTTTACAGATAAACACTTGCAATTGATTCGGTGATTGAGAACACTAACTTTGAACCCCAATTAAGCACAATATTATCCATTAAAAAAAAAAAGAATTCCATTTTTCTCATTAGTAGACCTGCATTACAAAAAGATGTACTCAATTATTATTATTTCACTTTGAATTTTATTGCGGAAATTTGTATTCTCTCGTTATATAAGTACCCATGTAATAACCTTGATTTTGCCTCTTGATCAGCAAAGCCTAAATATTTACTATCTGGCCCTCTACGGAAAAAGTTTGCTGAGCCCTGTTTTAAAGGTTTACTCTGATCACTGTGTTGACGATAGACCATAGAAGAAGCAAGGGTAGAAGCAGAGACCTGTTGGAAACTATTGCATTAATTCAGGTGAGAGATGAAGTGATGGTAGTGGGGTTGGTGAGAAGTGGTTGGATTCTGAAGGTAGAGTTAATAGGATTTCCTGACAAGTGTAATGTAGTATGCTAGAGAATGAGAGAAGTAAAAAATGACTCCATGGATTTTGGCCTGAGGGGTCAAAGTTGGAAGGAAGAAATTGCCATCATCTGGAAAGGCTGCAGATGAGCTGTTTGGGGAAGGAAGATCAGGAGTTCGTGTTTAGACCTGTTGAGTTTGAGATATCAAACATCCAAGTGGAGATTTCTAATGAGTCTGGAGTTTAGGAGAATGACCTGAACTAGAGATATTAGACTGGGTGAGCTCATCTAAGAAGAGAGTGTAGATGCTTACTGCATGTGATGCACTTTGATATTTTTCTCTTCTATTTAGTGGGCCCTGATTAGTTTTTTTTTAAATGAACTAAATTATTTCATGTCCCACTGAATCATGACCTGCAGTTTGAAAAATATTGTGTAAAGCCCTACAAGATCTATGGATTTCCCTTCACAGAATTTCTAAAAATGATGGAAAACTGCTGATGAAAACTTTAAGTAATATGAAGAGTTTTCCCTGGATA
Organism: Tolypeutes matacus; assembly: GCA_026826555.1. Classification (NCBI taxonomy): domain Eukaryota; kingdom Metazoa; phylum Chordata; class Mammalia; order Cingulata; family Chlamyphoridae; genus Tolypeutes; species Tolypeutes matacus. Next base: position 2,881,078 of record JAKSZT010054053.1, on the reverse strand, counting down.
CATTGATGTAGCTTGCTAATAACAAAGTATAATAATCCACAAGAATCATTTGAAGTTTTGGTGCACTAAAAAGGAATATAAATCAAAGATTTACCTAATTGATATTGAAGTTTCTAAGTCACCAGCCTAGATTCTCTTTAAAAATATTTATGTATGTATATATATTTCTTATTAGAGAAGATGTGGGCTTATAGAACAATTATGCATAAAATACATGATTCCCACATACCACCCTATTACTAATACTTTACGTTGGTGTGGTACGTTTGTTACAATTGATGAAAGTATCTTTTTATAAATATGCTATTAACTGTAGTACATTGTCTAACTTAGGGTTTGTGTTGTACAGTTATATGGATTTTTAAAAATTTATTCTAATACCATATATATAGCCTAAAATTTACCTTTTAACCACATTAAAATAATATTTAATTCAGTGCTGTTAATTACATTCACAGTGTTATGCTCCTGTCCAGCCTAGGCGCTCTTTCCTTTCCACTCTGTTCTCTCCTGAGGCAGTCTCATCTACCCCCATGATAGCAGTTACCTTCTATCGGCTATTTTCAATTTTGACCTCTCCTCTGAGATTCAAATCTCTAAATCCAGTGCCTACTCCGGAGTCTCAAAAATACTTAAAGTTCAACATATCTAAAACCAAACTCATGATCTTACCCTCAAAATTAAATCCCCTTCCAGTGGGCCCTATCACAGTGAATTAGTTGCATGGTCCTATGTTCAGTTCCTAAAACTAGAAACCTAAGAGCCACTCTGTATTTTTTTTTTTTTAAGATTTATTTTTTATTTTATTACTCCCCTTCCTTGCCGCTTACGCTCGCTGTCTGCTTTCTGTGTCCATTCGCTGCATGTTCTTTTGTGTCTGCTTGTCTTCTCGTCTTTTTTTCTTTAGGAGGCACCAGTATCCAATCCTGGGACCTTCCGATGTGAGAGAGAGGCACTCAATCACTTGAGCCACCTCAGCTCCCTGCTTTGTTGTGGCTCTCATTGTCTTTTTCCTCTGTGTTTCTTTTTTATTGCGTCATCTTGTTGCGCCTCCGCTTGCATTTTTTTTTTTTTTTTTTTTTTTTAACCAGGAGGCCCCAGGAATTGAAGCTGGGACCTCCCATATGGTAGACAGGAGCACCAATTGCTTGAGCCACATCTGCTTCTCCCATTCTATATTAAAAACTGAAGTCATTATCTCCCACTGCCACCACCACCACCTATATCAGATCCTCTTCTCTGATCCCTTTGTACTGCCATCTGTCCATTTGCTACCCAGAAAGCTAGGAGTCATGTCTGCTTTTTCCTTCTCCCTCACATTGCATGTTAAATCCATTCTAAGTCTTGTCTGTTGAACCTGCTAGAGTCCCTTCATATTTGGCAAACGGGACTTAGGCTTCTGAGTAGGATATACTAGATCTCAGCAGGCAACACTCCCACTACAACTAAAAAAAATTGATAATGAATGGATAAACAAAATATAGTATACACATATAATGGAATATTATCCAGCCTTTAAAAAGAATGAAAGTTTGATACATGTGACAAAATAGATAAACCTCGAAGACATCATGTTGAGTGTAATAATCCAGATACAAAAGGGTAAATATTGCATGATCTCACTTATATGAAATAATTAAAATATGCAAATTCATAGGGACAAAAAGTCTATTACAGGTACTGGGAGAGGAGGTTGGGAATGGGGAGTTAATTCTTTTTTTTATAATTTTTTATTTTTTTAATTTTACCCGAAGGTCCCGGGGATCGAACCCAGGGCCCTCCATATGGCAGACGGACGCCCAACCATTTGAGCCACATCCGCCCCCGGGAGTTAATTCTTAATGGGTACAGATTTTCCTTTTGGGGTTATGGAAAGCTTTGGTAATGAATGGTGGAGATGGTAGTACAGTATGAATGTAATAGCACCACTGAATTGAGTACTTGAATGTAGTTAAAACAGGAAATGTTATGTTGTATATATGTTGCCACAATAAAACAATTTAAAAAAATTTTTTTAACTTTATTTTGTACATTTAATAATTGAAAATATAAACAAAAACTAAAAAGTAAACACAGATGAATAAATATATACATTTCTCAATTAAATGTAATGGATACATGTAAAAATTTTTTTTAATCAAACAATATATTATACAATATATTTGGTTCATAGTAACACGTTCATACAGTATTTGTCCTTTTGTGTCTGGCTTGATTCATTCAACATAATGTCCTCCACGTTTATCCATGTTGCCATATGCTTTATGACTTCATTTCTTCTTACAGCTGCATAATATTCCATCGTGTGAATAGACCACAGTTTGTTTATCCATTCATCTGTTGATGGACACCTGGGTTGTTTCCAACTTTTGGCAATGGTGAATAATGTGGCTATGAACATCAGTGTGCAGATGTCTGTTCGTGTCACTGCTCTCAGTTCTTCTGGGTGTATACCCAGTAGTGGTATTGCAGGGTCATGTGGCAAGTCTATATTCAACTTCTTTAGGAACTGCCAAACAGTCCTCCATAGTGGTTGTACCATCCTGCATTCCCACCAACGGTGAAGAAGTGTTCATATCTCTCCACATCCTCTCCAACACTTGTAGTTCTCTGTCTTTTTAGTAGTGGCCATTCTGATAGGTGTGAAATGATATCTCATTGTAGTTTTGATTTGCATTTCCCTAATCATGAGTGATGTTGAACATTTCTTCATGTGTTTTTTTGCCATTTGTATTTCTTCTTCGGAGAAATGTCTATTCAAGTCTTTGGCCCATTTTTTAATTGGCTCATTTGTCTTTTTATTGTTGAGTTGCAACATCTCTTTATATATCCTGGATATTAAACCCTTATCAGATATGTGATTTTCAAATATTTTTTCCCATTGAGTTGGCTGCCTTTTCACCCTTCTGACAAAGTCCTGTGAGGTACAAAAGTGTTAAATTTTGAGGAGCTCCCATTTATCTATTTTTTTCTTTTGTTGCACGTGCTTTGGGTGTAAGGTCCAAGAAACCATCACCTACTACAAGGTCTTGAAGATGTTTCCCTACATTTTCTTCTAGTAGTTTTATGGTCCTGGCTTTTACATTTAGATCTTTGATCCGTTTTGATTTGATTCTTGTATAGGGGGTAAGATAGAGGTCCTCTTTCATTCTTTTGGTTATAGATATCCAGTTCTCCCAACACCATTTGTTGAAGAGACTATTTTTTCCTGTTAGCGTGGGCTTGGTAGGTTTGTCAAAAGCCAGTTGACTGTACAGGTGAGGATATAATTCTGGATTCTCAGTTCTATTCCACGGATCGATGTGTCTATCTTTATGCCAGTACCATGCTGTTTTGACCACTGTAGCTTTGTAATATGTTTCAAGGCAGTGAAATTCCTCCCACATTGCTCTTCTTTTGTAGAATGCTTTTGGCTATTTGGGTGCACTTACCCTTCCAGATGAATTTGGTAATTACCTTCTCTAATTCTGTAAAGTAAGCTGTTGGGATTTTGATTGGTATTGCATTGAATCTATAAATCAGTTTGGGCAAGATTGACATCTTCACGATATTTATTCTTCCAATCCATGAAAACGGAATGTCTTTCCATTTGTTTAGGTCTTTTTAAATTTCTTTTAGCATTGTTTTGCAGTTTTCTGCATATAGGTCCTGTACTTCCTTGGTTAAATTAACTCCTAGGTATTTGAGTCTTTTTGTTGCTATTGAAAATGGAATTTTCCTCCTGATTTCCTCCTCAGATTGTTCAGTACTAGTGTACAAAAACATTACTGATTTTTGCGTGTTGATCTTATATCCTGCCACTTTGCTGAACTCATTTATTAGTTCAAGTAGCTTTGTTGTGGATACTTCAGGATTTTCTAAATACAGGATCATGTCATCCGCAAACAGTGAGAGTTTTACTTCCTCTTTTCCTATTTGGACGCCTTTAATTTTTTTGGCTTGTCTAATTGCCCTAGCTAGAACTTCTAGTACAATGTTGAATAACAATGGTGACAGTGGGCGTCCTTGTCTTGTTCCTGATCTTAGGGGAAAAGCTTTCAACCTTTCCCCATTGAGTATGATGTTGGCTGTGGGTTTTTCATATATGCCTTTTATCTTATTGAGGAATTTTCCTTTATTCCTATCTTTTGAAGTATTTTTATCAAAAAAGGATGTTGGATTTTGTCGAATGCCTTTTCTGCATCTATTGAGATGATCATGTGTTTTTTTTCCTTCAGTTTGTTAATGTGGTGTATTACATTGATTGATTTTCTTATGTTGAACCAGCCTTGCATACCAGGAATAAATCCCACTTGGTCGTGATGTATAAGTCTTTTGATATGCTGTTGGATTCGATTTACAAGTATTTTGTTGAGAATTTTTGCATCTATGTTCATGAGAGAGATTGGTCTGTAATTTTCTTTTCTTGTGGAATCTTTATCTGGCTTTGGTATTAGGGTGATGTTGGCTTCATAAAATGTGTTGGGTAGTTTTCCCTCCTCTTCGATTTTTTGGAAGAGTTTAAACAGGATTGGTGTTAATTCTTTTCAAAATGCTTGGTAGAATTCACCTGTGAAGCCATCTAGTCCTGGACTTTTCTTTGCTGGGAGATTTTGATGACGAATTCAATCTCCTTAATTGTGATTGGTTTGTTAAGTTCTTGTATTTGTTGTGGTGTCAGTGTAGGTTGGTTATGTGTTTCTAAAAATTTGTCCATTTCATCTAGGTTGTCTAGTTTGTTGGCATATAGTTTCTCATAATATCCTCTTATGATTCTTTTTATTTCTGTGAGGTCATTTGTAATTCCCCCCCTTTCATTTCTGATTGTATTTATTTGCATCTTCTCTCTTTTTTTCTTTGTTAGCCTAGCGAGGGGTTTGTCAATTTTATTAATCTTCTCAAAGAACCAGCTTTTGGTTTTGTTGATTTTCTCTATTGTTTTTCTGTTCTCATTTTCATTTATTTCTGCTCTAGTCTTTATTATTTCTTTCCTTCTTTTTGCTTTGGGATTGGTTTGCTGTTCTTTTTCTAGTTTCTCAAGTTGTTCAGTTAAATCTTTGAGTTTAGCTCTTTCTTGTTTCTTAATATAGGCATTTAGGGCTATAAATTTCCCTCCCAAGACTGCCTTTGCTGTATCCCATAAGTTTTGATACGTTGTGTTCTCATTTTCATTTGTCTCAATATATTTACTGATTTCACTTGCAATTTCTTCTTTGACCCACGGAATATTTAGGAGTATGTTGTTCAGTCTCCACACATTGGCAAATTTCCTTTTTTCCTGTCTGTTATTGATTTCTAGTTTCATTCCATTATGATCTGAGAAGGTGCTTCGTATTATTTCAGTCTTTTTATATTTATTGAGAGCTGTATTGTGACCTAACATGGTCTATCCTGGAGAAAGATCCATGGGCACTTGAGAAGAATGTATAACCCGCTGAGTTTGGATGCAGTGTTCTGTATATGTCTGTTAGGTCTAACTTGTTTATCATATTGTTCAAGTTCTTTGTTTCCTTGTTGATCTTCTGTCTAGTTGTTCTATCTAATGATGTGATAGGGGTGTTGAAGTCTCCGACGATTATTGTAGAAATATCTATTTCTCCCTTAATTTTTGCCAGAGTTTGTTTCATATATTTTGGGGCACCCTGGTTAGGTGTGTAGATATTTATGACTGTTATATCTTCCTGGAGGATCGTCCCTTTTATTAATATATAATGGCCTTCCGCATCTTTTATCACTGTTTTGTATTTGAAGTCTGTTTTTTCTGATATTAGTATAGCTACCCCTGCTCTTCTCTGTTTACTATTTGCGTGGAGTATCTTTTTCCAACCTTTTACTTTCAGCTGGTTTGTATCCCTGGGTTTCAGTGTATGGATGGCTCATGTTTTTTTATCCATTCTGTCAGCCTGTATCTTTTGATTGGGGAATTTAATCCATTCACATTCAATGATATTATTGAAAATGCACTATTTATTTCCTCCATTTTATTCTTTGGTTTTCATATGTCATCTTATTTTTGTCTCTCTTTTTACTCTTTTGGTTATCCTTTCTGCTTTTTTCTTCTCCTATACTCTCCTCCAAGCCTCTCTCTCCTGTCTTTTTCTTTCAGGTTCTAAGGCTTCCTTTAATATTTCCTGCAAAGGTGGATTCATTTTTGCAAACTCTCTTAATTTTTGTTTGTTTCTGAATACTTTATATTCACCTTCATATTTGAAGGACAGTTTTGCTGGGTAAAGAATTCTCAGCTGGCAGTTTTTCTCTTTCAGTTTCCTAATTGTATCATACCACTGTCTTCTCGCCTCCATGGTTTCTGAAGAGAAATCTGCACAAAGTCTTACTGGACGTCCGTTGTATGTGATCGTTTGCTTCTCTCTTGCTGCTCTGAGAATTTTCTCTTTATCTTTTACATTTGACATTCTGAATAATATGTGTCTTGGCGCAGGTCTATTTGGATTTATTCTCATTGGGGTACGGTGTGCTTCTTGGACATGCAAGTTCATTTCTTTCATGAGAGTTGGGAAATTTTCAGCTATTATTTCCTCAGATATTCTTTCTGCCCCTTTTCCTTTCTCTTCTCCTTCTGGAACTCCCATGACACGTATGTTCTTGCGTTTTGTGTTGTCATTCAACTCTCTGAGCCCCTGCTCAATTTTTTCCATTCTTTTCTCTCTCTGTTCTTTTCTCTCTTCAATTTTAGCTGCTCTGTCTTCGGTATCACTTATTCTTTCTTCTATCATTTTGAATCTGCTGTTGTATGCCTCAGATGTATTTTTTACTTCACCTATTGTGTCTTTCATTCCCATGAACTCCGTTACTTTTCTGTTCAGGATTTCAAATTCTTCTATGCGTTCGCTCAGTGTCTTCTTGATGTCATTTATCTCTTTAACTATATTCTCTTTCATTTCATTAATTTGATTTTGGAAATTTGTGCTCATCTCACTGATTAGTTTTCTCAAATTCTGCATCTCTTCTGGGACTTTGCTGTATTCCTTTTCTTGGGCCATGTTTTCTATTTTATTAGTATGGCTCATAATTTTTTGCTGGTGCTTAGGCATCTGGTTAGGTTGTATTTTACTTAGATGCTCTATCTCTTTCTCTTTTATTGGGTTTTAGTGGCAGGAGGCTGTGAGTTACCGCAGCTCTTTGATTTTTGGCTCAACCTTGATTGTTAGGATTGTTCTGCTGGTTGCTCAAAACTGGGCACAGGACCCAGTAATTGGTTGTAGAGTCGATTCCTAGGGCGTTGTGCAGGGAGGCTATAGAGGCCAGGAAAATCCTCTCCTATTTAGTTTTCTTATGTGCACTTCCTAGGTCTGCCAGGAGGTGGTGCTCATTGGCAGCTCTCAATTCAATGCCTGGTCAGAGCGTATTTCTTTTTTTTTTTTTTTTTTTTTAATTTAATTTTATTTATTTGTTCATTTATCCCCCCCTTGCTACTTGTGCTCGCTAGGTCAGCTAACCACGCCGTGCGGGCGGGCTTGCCTTCACCAGGAGGCCCCGGGAACCGAACCCGGGGCCTCCCATATGGTAAACGGGAGCCCTACTGATTGAGCCACAGCCGCTTCCCAGAGCGTATTTCTTGTGACACAGAATTTGTTGTGACACAGACCAGATCAATGTGGTAGAGCTTCCTGTCTGGGGGCTAAGAGCCTTGTAATTCAAACTTTCTGAGACAGTTCTCCAGACTTCTCTCGTAGCGCCCCCCTTTTCCCAGCTAGGAAATATTTCTACTCCCTTCTGAACCCTCAACAATCAGTCCCTGTTAGTAGAGGAGGAGATTGGGAGGTTTGTATATCTTTAGCCCCTTGCAGGCTCCAAGGCAAACAATGGTGCAGCCCCACCCGACCTGGAAGGGCTCTCGGGACAGGGCAGACCAAACCTGGGAGTCAAAAGCAGGGTCAGCCCCAGGCTCTCTCTCCCCTCTCCTGTGGAATCCTCAACAATTAGTCCAGGCTAGAAGAGTGGGAGGTTGCGAGGGTCGGATTTCTCCAGTCCTTCCTAGGCTCCCAGGGCAAACGGCCGTGTGGAAGGGTCCGTGGGGCTCCGCAGCCCAAATTTACAGGTCAGAACCTGAGTCAGTCTAAGGCTGTGTCCCTCTGTCTCCCCTTTCCGGGAGTGGTAGATCCCTGCAGCCCCCTTTGTCTGTGGTCGCAGGCCCAGAGACCTGAGAATTCTAAAGAGTGTGGGGGAGGGTGCCGGCAGCAGCAGAAGCTGCTACTTCCAACTCACGGTTCTGTTGTCACAATTTCCCTCTTTTGTCCCTCTCTCCTCTGGGTGGTGTGCAGCCTTCACCTGCTGTCCTAAACCCTAGAAGATCTTTTTAGGGGCTGTTTCAGCCTGTCCTCTAGCTATTTTTCTGGAGAAGAGATTCCCATGTCTTACTAGTCCACCATCTTCCCAGAAGTCCCTTAAATTTTGATAGACTGTAATAATCATATTTTCAGACAACAGAGAGCAACAAGGACTAGTTGGATTAAAATTTTAGAAAGGGATGACCCCTTCCTAGGTGATTACCAGCCATTTTCTTTCTCGGGGTAATTTCAGCCTGAGCATCAGGCAGGGCCCAAGCAGAGAGACTATCCTGGAGGAAACCGAAACCAACAGGCCTTTGGCAGTCATCTGAGTTGATGTGATGGATTTGAAACTGGACAAGGCCTAAACACAAAGTTAGTTTCCCCCATGGGACATTTATTACATTTTTGAATGGTACAATAGTCAAAAAGGCAGAATGAAATTTCCTGAGGTCTTGCAATACTTGAGAGCAAAATCCCATTAATAGAAAGGGCCTGCATAATACACATGAATGATATCCCTGTGAAGACCTTTGTCAGGTTTTGGTCCTCTCTCTTCTGTGGTATGGTAGGTTAAATATCTAAGCTCAAGGGGAGCAGATCTGGCTCGAGTGGTTGCGCACCTGCTTCTCACATGGGAGGTCCCAAGTTCAGTTCCCAGTGCCTCCTAAAAACAAAACAAAAAATAAACAACAAGCAAACAAATGAAAACAACTTAGGGAAGCCAATGTGGCTCAGTGGTTGAGCACCAGCTTCCCATATATAAGGTCCTGGGTTCAGTCTCCAACCGTGGTACCTCAAAAAGAAAGCCTAAACTCAAAACCTCTTAAGAAAATCTTTCGGACCTAAGGGGACAGACCTGCTAAGCCCTCAATCATAAGTTCAAGGCCATGCCCAAAGAACAAGGAAAAACCAAAAGTATTTGGAGCCTTAATAAAACCATAGTCTAACCCTGTTCTAACTCAATTCTTGATTGGATAGATGTAGGTCATCCCCTCATGGTATTTATCTAGTATGGGAAAGGGGACACTTTCATGGTAGAAGATATCATCTGGCTTCTATACCCTTTCTATACACAATGTAAATAATACGTTCAAAAACTGTAAGACATGCAAAGAGGCACAAAAATGACCAATAAAAAAGAAAAGAAAAAAAGTGTTTGAAATAGATCAACTGGGAAGTAGATGTGGCTCAAGCAATTGAGCTCCCACCCACATGGGAGGTCCCTGGTTTGGTTCCCACTGCCTCCTAAAGAAGACAGTGAGCTGGTGTGACAGGTAGACACAGCAAGCTGATGCAACAAGATGATGCAACAAGAGACACACGGAGGGAAACATAATGAGAGACACAACAAAGCAGGGAGCAGCAGTGGCTCAAGTGATTAGGTACCTCATCCACATCAGAGGTCCTGGGTTCGGTTCCTGGTGCCTCTCAAAGAAACAAGGAAGACAAACAGACATAGCAAATGCAAAACAATGAGGGGGTGGGGAGAAATAAATCTTTTGAAAAAAAAAAGAAAAAGATCAACTCATGGTCCACATACAAGAGTTAGTACATAAGTACTTTAAAATGCCTAATTAATATTTTAAGAAAATAGAGGAAAAGGTGGACACAATAGTTGAAGCGATAGATTTCAACAAAAAGTTGGAATCCTTAAAAAAAATCAAATGGACTTTATAGAACTGAAAAATACCATAACTGAAGTTAATAATCCAATTCATAAGTTTGACAACAAATTGGACATGGTGGAACACCATATTATTGAATTGATTTACCAGTCAATGAAAAACAGAATAAAATGAGGCACAGGGAGAAAAAGAGAATGGAAAGAATGATACAATGCATAAGAAACATCTGGGACACGGTCAAATGGTCTAACATTCTTGTAATTGGAGTCTTAGGTGAGGAGGCAAAGAATGGCAGAGGCATATTCAGAAAAGATGACCCCAAATTTTCCAAAACTTATGAGACATCAACCCATAGATTCCAGAAGCTCAGCAACTCCCAAGCAGTGTGACTACAAATAAAATCATACCTAGGGACATCAGAGTCAAACTACCAAAAGCTAAACAAAAAGAGAAAAATCTTAAAAGCAATCATTAAAAAGGGCTTCTGTCGTTGAGTGGCACACACAGGATGCCTCGGTTGCCCTTTGTGCGGAATTGACATCAAGAGATTTCAGAAGCATAATTTTTGTTGCTAGGGTAGCTGGTGATTGTTGGTTCTGGCACTCTTAAAAAACAAAACAAAACAAAAGGCAGCCAGAGAAAAAGGTATGTTACCTTTATAGGAGTAAGAATAAACCTAATGGCTGGTTTTCCAACAGAAGCTATGGAAGCCAGAAGACAACTGAATTCCTATTTAAAGTGCTAAAAGGAAAAAAAAAAAAAAAAAAACCTGCCTACCTAGAAATCTATACCTAGTGAAATACTTTTCAAAAATGAATGCAGGGAGGGGAAGCGGCTGTGGCTCAATCAGTAGGGCTCCCGTTTACCATATGGGAGGCCCCAGGTTCGGTTCCCGGGGCCTCCTGGTGAAGGCAAGCCCGCCCGCGTGGCGTGGTTAGCTGACCCAGCGAGCACAAGCAGCAAGGGGGGGATAAATGAATAAATAAATAAAATCTTAAAAAAAAAAAAAAAAAAAAAAATGAATGCAGGGAAACGGATGTGGCTCAAGAGGTTCGGCGTCCGTCTACCATATGGAGAGACCGGGGTACCTCAATCCCTGGTACCTTCCGGTAAAAAAAAAAAAAATGAATGCAAAGTAAAGATACTTCCAGACAAACAAAATCTAAGAGAATATATCTGCATTTTGGCACTGCAAGAAAGATTCAAGGAAATTATTCTGCTTAAAAAATACCATCTCAGATGAAAGCATGCAATTGCAGGAAGGAATGAAAAACGCCAAAAAAGGTAAACATGTAGGTAAATATTTTGAAAATTGTTTATGGGGGCGGATGTGGCTCAAATGGTTGGGCGTCCGTTTCCCATATGGAGAGACCTGGGTTTGGTCCCTGGGACCTCCCAGTAAAATAAAAGAAAAATATAGAAGTTGCACAGGCATGCCATCAGGCCCCGCGAGTGGGTGAGCCCCCAGGCCCTGCTGAACCACACAGCAAGATGATGACGTAACAGGAGAGAGATGCAGGGGAGAAACCAGGAACTGAGGTGGCACAGGTGGTAGAATGCCTCTCTCCAACATCGAAGGGTCCCAGGATTGAATCCCGGTAAAGACAGGAGGTGAAGGATGAAAGGAGAGGACAGAAAACAGACACAGAGAAATGCCCAAAGAATGGACACAAAAACAGCAAAAATGGGGTGGGTGGGGAGGTTTAAAATGGATTAAAAATAATAATAAATAAATCTTTTAAAAAATTAATTGTTTAAAACAAGAGTAATAATGTCATATGGAGTTTAAAACATTGGAGTTAGATATATATAATAACAATGGCACAGTGTCGGGAGTAAATGAAGTTAAATTGTTGTAAGGTTCTTGTATTGTTTGGGAAATGATAAAAATACTAATTTAAGACAGAGTAATAAATCAGAGATATATTTTGTAACCTCTAGGGCAACCACAAAAATGCCTAATCAAATCAAGCCACTTCTCTCCATTTCCCCATGTGGTAGGGCAAATACTGGTCCCCCAAAGATGTCCATGTCTTAATCCTATGGCAAAGGTTACTTGGCGAAGTGGAATTACAGTTGCAGATGGAATTAAGGTTGCAAATCAGCTGATTTTAAGATAGGGAGATTATCCTGAATTATCCAGGTGGGCCAATACAATGACTAAGACCCCTAGAAGTGAGAACAGGAGGTAAAACAGAAGATTCAGAGGGAAATGTAACTATTGAATAATGTTTGGAGAGATGCAACAATGCTACTGACTTTGAAAATGGAGACAGGAGGCCACAAATCAGGGAATATGGATGGCCTCTAGAATCGGGAAAAGGCAAGGAAACAGATTCTCACCTGGAGCCTTAGAAAAGGAACTGAGCTCTACTGACCCATGTCAGAACTCTGACAAGAGAACTGTAAGATAATAAATTTGTGTTGTTTTAAGCCACCAAATTTGTGGTAACATGTTACAGCAGCAACAGAAAACAAATACACTAATATACCCCATTTACTTCCCTAATCCAAATTACTGTTGTCTCTTAATTAGACCACTACAATAGCTTCCTAACTGGTTTCCCATATCTGTCCCTGCTTCTCTTTAAACTATTCTCTATACCACACCAGGAATCATTTTTCAAAACACAAATCAGATTATATGACCCTCACTTAAAACCTTTCAGGAGTTTGTTTTGCTCTTAAAATAAAATCTAAAATTCTTAGTAAGAATTGCATTTCTGACCACTGCCTGTCTCTCTGGTCTCCTTCCTCACTACTATCTCCTTTCAGTTCTAGATATACGCAATGCTTCTTGTCACTTGGCCTTTACTTACACTATTTCTTCTGCCTGAAATTCTTTTCCTAGCTCTTCTCCACACCACCCTGCCTTACGAACTAATTAACTTCTGCTTATCTTTCAGGATCAGCCAAATCTTTCCTCAAGAAAGCCTTCCCTAAGTCTCAGCTGGGTCATCGCCATCTTTTATTCCATCTTTTTCCTTTATAATTGCACATTTGTGTGATCATTTGATTAATGTCTATCTTCCCCACTATACTATAAACTCTGCGAGGGCAAGGACCATGTCTGTATTTGTTTATCTTTGTATTACTCCGTTCCTAAAGTAGTGCAGTGTTTAAAAAAAAATAGGTGCTCAATAAATATTGATTGAATGGCAGATTGATAATGTATGTAAAGCCATTGGTTTAGTTACTGGCATATATTAGTGCTCAGTATGTCAAGAGCTTCATAGATATGCAAATAAGCAAACACATCTTTCAAGTACAGGGTTGGCCTCTTTCTTTGGGCATACAAATAGCACAGTGTCTGGCACATAGTAGGCACTCAGATATTTGTTAAATGAAATCATTAATTCAGTTTTGAGGCTTTTCAGTTTAGGTACGAGGTACAATTAGGGTTATATACTTTTTCTTGTTATTTTTATTTGTTTTGATAAGTATTCATAAGTACAAATACATTGCCATTGTAAAAGATAGAAACAATACTTAAGTAAAACATGAAAGTTTTCCCCTTTATCCTTCTGTTCACTCTCTTTTACTGAGGTAACTACAGTTTACTAGAGCTTTCCAGTTTTTGGTTTAAGGAAGTTGCCCTGTATTCTTAGATACTAAAGTTTTTATTATAAATAGATGTTGAATTTTATCAAATACTTTTTTTTTTTTTTTTTTTTAAGATTTAGTTTATTTATTTATTTCTCCCTAGCCCCTCATTGTTTGCACTTGCTGTGTCTGTCTTCCTTGTTTCTTTAGGAGGCACCGGGAACCAAATCCAGGACCTCCAATTTGGGAGGGAGGCACCTAATCTCTTGAGCCACCTCCGCTCCCTGCTTTGTTGTGTCTCTCATTATGTTTTTTTTCTTGTGTCTCTTGTGTCAGCTTGCCACACCTGGCCGTCGTGCCAGTGTTCTGTCTTCTTTAGGAGGCACTGGGAACTGAACCAGGGACCTCCCCTGTGATAGGTGGGAGCCTAATCACTTGAGCCACATCCGCTTCCCTCAACTACTTTTTTAATATATTTTGGGACAAATGATCATTTTCTTTTTCTCCTTTTATCTGTTAATATAGGATTTACATCAGTAGACTTACTATAGTTGAACTGTTTGGGGGTAAACCCTATTTAGTTAAATGTATCATACTTTTAACACATTGCTAGATTCAATTTGTTAATATTATTTTTAGGACTTTTGTATCTATGTTCAGAAGTGCTATTAACCTAACTGTTCTTTTCTTGTGCTCTATTTGTCTACTCTTGGTATCAGGGTTATGGTAGCCTAATGGAATGAATTGGAATGTTTCCTATCTTTTTTGTGCTCTGAAAGTTCACGTAATGTAGGAATTGTGTGATCCTTCAAAGCTGATAGAAAAATCCTGTAAAATTGTATAGACTTGGTGCCTTATTTAAGTGAAAAGATTTCCCTTTTCTAGTTTAATTTTCATCAGAGTAATATGCCTAGATCATTTAAGTCAAATAATACTTTAAAACTTATAAGGTGAAACAGCAACCCTCTGTCCTACTCTTCTCATTCCTAATTCCTGAGAGAACTACTTTAAATTATTTTAAGTGTTTTTTTCTGGATTAATTTTGTGTTTCAAAACAGTATCTAATATTGATATTTCTTGTCATTTTTGTTTTAGATGTCAAATTTGGCTCTCTTACCCCACAACTCATGAGTATATACTTTGTTTTTCCCTCATTCTCTCATTATTGTTATGTTATATTATATTATATGTAACAATTTATACTATAACATAACAAATACAATGTTGGTTAAACCAATATTCAGTGCATATATTATGACTGTGTTTTACTCATATGAACCAGGAAATATGCTTTGCATTCCAACCGCTGTTGTTCTCTCTGGGTTTAATGATTGCCTGCATTTTTATTTGCTGTATGTATCTTGCACTAATTCAACCAGAAACTTCTCTACTTAAGAACAACTTAGGGGAAGCGGCTGTGGCTCAATCAGTAGGGCTCCCGTTTACCATATGGGAGGTCCTGGGTTTGGTTCTCGGGGCCTCCTGGTGAAGGCAAGCCCGCCCGCATGGCGTGGTTAGCTGACCCAGTGAGCACAAGCAGCAAGGGGGGGATAAATGAATAAATAAATAAAAAAATTTTTAAAAAAAAAAAAAAAAAAAAAAAAGAACAACTTAGGAGACGTCATCAATGGTGACATGAGATATCCCTTGAAAATCCCTCTTGAGCTTCAGTGAATATAAGGACAAATTCCACTTGCTTAGAACTCTGGAGGATGGTAGAGACTGGAGAAGGATTCCACAAATGCTGAAATTGAAGAAAAAAAACTATATCACGGGTAGGAAGCTTCTATCTTGGACTGGCCAGTCCTCTTTCCCTTCCCCTAAGTCGGTCCCATGGAAAACTTTGGGACTGCTTTAGAGGCAGCAGCCCAAGTCCCTCCCACTAGAAACACAGACTAAGAGGAACTCACAGCAGTGAATTGGAGCCCCACACAAATCCAGGCACAGGGATCCAAGTTTGTAGACACCCAGGGGAAAACACAAATAACTGAGGAGTGCTGCATACAAAAGGGCACCCGGGGTGGGGGATGGGGGGAAACTGTGGCAGAAGAGCCGCAGCCAAGTGGTGCACTCACTCAAACCAGTCACTGTCAGTAGGACTCCCTAAATGCAAAATGGTCTTTTCTGGAGTGAACCACCTTTCTGGATTGATTCCCATCTGGCTCCCCAAGACAAGATAAGCTAATGGGGAAAAAAACAGACATAGAAAAGCTTCATAGAGAAAATAAAAAAGGAGGGTATAAACTGAACTGCTGTAGAACTGGAGGGCCCCAGAATTGAAAAGTGTAAAGAAAACAGGGCACTGAGTGAGGAAGAGAATTTAATAAAATCATAGAAATTTAGTAGAAAATTCTATACAAAAACAAACAGAACAGATCATGATTTCTGGAAAAGGAACAGAGGAAAGGAAGCTTTCTTCTAGAGGTGAAACAATTACACAAAAAATACAATCTTAAGAATTGTACCACATATCCAGGTAAAAATCAGATGAAGAAGAGCTGGGAAAATCTGATCAGTTAAAGTCCAGAATAAGTTGGATCAAGCATCCAAGAAGAACCTTAACACACAGCCAATCAACAATAAAACCCTAGACAAGAGGGAGAAACCAACCTTAAGAGTTAACTCATCAAGATAATGAGATGCCTAAACATCAGCAAAAAATTATAAGCCATACTAAGAAACAGGAAGATATGGCTCAGTCCAGGGGACAAATTAAAAATTCAGAGGAGACACAGAGTTTGTAACAACTAATCAAAGAAGTTCAAACAAATCTCCTAAATCAATTCAAGGTATTAAAAAATTTTTGTATAAAGAGATAAAGGGTATTAAGTTAATGTGTGAGCATAAATAAGAATTTGAAAGTATAAAAAGAAACAACAGAAATTAGGGGATGAAAGGCACAATAGTAGAGATGAAAAATACACTGAAGACATACAGTAGCAGATTTAAAAAGGCAGAAGAAAGAATCAGTGAATTAGAAGACAGGGCAATTTAACTCATGCACTCAGAAAAACAGATAAAAGAATAGAAAAAGTTGAGCAGTGTCTCAGGGCTTTGAATGGCATTACAAAGTGCACAAACATATGCATCATGGGTGTCTCAGAAGAAGATAAGAAGGGAAAAGGGACAGGAAGAATATCTGAGGAAATAATGACCGAAAACATCCCAACTCTTACGAAAAACATAGATATACATGTCCAAGAAGTACAACAAACTCCAAACAGAATAAATCCTAATAGACCTACTCTAAGACATATGCAAATCAGAAAGTCATATACCAAAGAGAAAGAGAATTCTGAAAGCAGCAAAAGAAAATCGATTTGTTACATACAAGGGATCCTCAATAAGACTAAGTGCTGATTTCTCATCAGAAATCATGGAAGCAAGAGGCAGTGGTATGATATATTTAAGGTACTAAAAGAGAAAAATGGCCAGCCAAAAATTCTTTATCTGGCAAAACTTTCCCACAAAAATGAGGGAGAATTTTAAATATTCACAGATAAACAGAAAAAGAGTTCATCAACACAAGGCCTACAAATAGCCAAAAAAGCACATGAAAAGATGTTCAAAATCATTAGTCACTAGGGAAATGCAAGTCAAAAACCATAATGAGATTCCATTTTACACCCACTAGAATGGCTGTTATTTAAAAAATGGGAAGTTACAAATATTGGAGAGGATGTGGAGAAATAGGAACTTGCACTCATTGTTAGTGGGAGTGCAAAATGATGCAGCTGCTGTGGAAGACAGTTTGGCAGTTCCTCAGAAAGTTAAGTATAGACCCAGCAATCCTGCTTCTAGGCATATACCCCAAAGAATTGAAAGCAAGGACTCGAACAGATATTTGCACACCAATGTTCATAGTAACATTATTCACAACTCTCAAAAGATGGAAGCAACCCAAGTATCCATAAACCAAATGAGTGGATAAACAAAATGTGGTATGTACATACAATGAATATTATTCAGCTGTAAAAAAAGAATGAAGTCCTGATACCTGTGACAGCATGGATGAACCTTGAAGACATTATGCTGAGTGAAATAAGCCAGACACAAAAGGACAAATATTGTATGATCTCACTGACATGAACCAAGTGTAATAAGCAAACTCATAGAGTTAGACTCTAGAATATAGGTTACAGGAGATAGGTTAGGGGTAGACAATGGGGAGTTGATGCTTAATTTGTACAGAATTTCTGTTAAGGTTGATTGTAAAGGTTTGGAAATGGATGTACAAGTGGTGATGGTAGCACATTATTATGAGTGTAATTAACAGCACTAAATTATGCAGGTTAATGTGGTTAAAAGGAGAAACTTTAGGTCATATATGTTACTAGCATAAAAATTAAAAGATAGAACATAGGGGGGGCGGATGTGGTTCAAATGGTTGGGCGTCTGTCTGCCATATGGAGGGACCTGGGTTCGATCCCCGGGACCTCCCGGTAAAATAACAACAATATATATATAGAAGGCGCATGGGCAGCCAGGCTCTGTGTGCCGGTGAGCTGCCAGGCCCTGGGAGCCATGCAGCAAGATGATGACATAACAGGGGAGAGACAAGACGAGATGCTCTGAAAGCTCCAAAAACCAGGAACCGAGGTGGCGCAGGTGGCAGAACACCTCTCTCCTACATCGGAGGTCTCCAGGATCGAATCCTGGTGAAGACTGGAGGAGGAGGATGAGAAGAGATGGCAGGAAACAGACACAGAGAATTGCCCAGCGAATGGACACAAAACAGCAAATGGGGAAGGAGGGGTTTAAAATGGATAAAGTAAATAAATAAATCTTTATTAAAAAAAAAAAAAAGAATATAGCACAGTGAACCCTATTTTAGACAATGGACTCTAGTTGATAGTACAAGTATACAAATGTTCTTTCATGAATTATAACAAATATATGCCATTAATACAGGTGCTACTAATAGGATGGTGTGGCAGTTTGATATTATTTATGAATTCCAAAAAGAGATATAGATTATGTTTGTAAACTGGTCTGTCCCTCTGGGTGTGATGACCCTTCAATTGTATTTTTTTTTTTTTTAAGACTTTATCCATTCACTCACTTATCCCCCCCCTGCTGCTCGCGCTCGCCGGGTCAGCCAACCACGCCGTGCGGGTGGGCCCGCCCCCACCAGGAGGCCCCGGGAACCTAACCCGGGGGCCCCCCATATGGCAAACGGGAGCCCCACTGATTGAGCCACAGCCGCCTCCCATCAATTGTATTAGATACAGATGAAATGTCTAATTAAATTATGTTAGGATTAGGCTTTGATTCAACCATGTCATTAGAGTGTGACTCAGCATTGAGTCCCAACCCCCTTGGTGGGTTGATAAAACAGATTCTCACATGGAAGTAGACACACAGGAGAACACAGAAAAAGACACAGCAGAATGAGAGAACTTAGTTTTGATGCTGGAGCCCCAGGAAGAGAAATGAGCCTGATAGTTTACAGCTGACCTTGTAAAGAGACCAGAGCAGGTGAGGCTGGAAAGAAATGAGCCCCAGAAGAGAGATGAGCCATGTGTCAGCCTACAGCTGAGATCAGAAGAAGTTGGACCATTGGGGCCTTAAGAGGGAAACGGAAGGCTGAATCCTTGCAGACAGCTGAATCCTTGCAGACATCGCCCGCCATCTTGCTTCAACACATGGCAAATGAATTTGGGTAAGAAAGTACCTCTTACGGTACCTTGAGTTTAGCTCTTTAGGGCCTTATAACTGTAAGCTTCTACCCCAAATAAATACCCTTTATTTTTTTGTATTTTTTATTTTTTTTTAAGATTTTATTTATTTACTTTATCCATTTTAAACCCCCCCTTCCCCATTTGCTGTTTTTGTGTCCATTTGCTGGGCAATTCTCTGTGTGTGTTTCCTGCCATCTCTTCTCATCCTCCTCCTCCAGTCTTCACCAGGATTCGATCCTGGAGACCTCCGATGTAGGAGAGAGGTATTCTGCTGCCTGCGTCACCTCAGCTCCTGACTTCCGGAGCTTTCGGACCATCTTGTCTTGTCTCTCCTCTGTTACGTCATCATCCTGCTGCATGGCTCCCGGGGCCCGACAGCTCAGCAGCACACAGAGCCTGGCAGCCCATGCGCCTTCTATATATATATTTTTTATTTTACTATCTGTTGGCTTTTATAAAGGGTATTTATTGGGGGCAGATGTGGCTCAAATGGTTGGGCATCCGCCTGCCATATGGAGGGACCTGGGTTCGATCCCCAGGACCTCCCGGTAAAATAAAATTAAAAAAAAAAAAAAAAAAGCCAACAGATATCTGGTACTTTGCTTCAACACCCCTTTGGCTGACTAATACAGGTGGTATATGGCAAAAAATACACTTAATATAAATTATAGGCGATAGTTAATAGTAGTCTTTTAATAATCTTTCATCAAAGATGCGTACTGTTTAAAAAAATAGTACAATTATTGAAAAGTACTCTTTTCACTAACAAATGTTCCATACTGTATTAGTAGGGTTCTCTAGGGAAAATGAAATGACGGGATAGATCTGTAAATATGATGAGGTTTTATAAAATTGTCTCATGTAACTGTGGGGATGCACAAGTCCAAATTCCATACAGCAGACTGCAAGCCAGGAGCTCCAATGAAAGTCCTTGATAAGTTCCCCAGGAGAAGCTGTATGTCTGAAGTATAGATAGGAATTCTCTCCCTAACTGCTGAAATCACCTTGCCTTTTTTTTTTTTTAAAGATTTTATTTATTTATTCATTTATCCCCCCCTTGCTGCTCGTGCTCGCTGGGTCAGCCAACCACGCCGTGCGGGCAGGCCTGCCCCCACCAGGAGGCCCCGGGAACCGAACCCGGGGCCCCCCATATGGTAAACAGGAGCCCTATTGATTGAGCCACAGCCGCTTCCCTCACCTTGCCTTTTAAAGCCTTCAACTGATTGGATGAGACATCTCTCATTACTGAAGGCAATTTCTTCAGTTGATTGTAGATGTAATCAGCCATAGATTCAATCAACTCACTGATGAATTTTTTTAAAAGATTTATTATTTATTTATTTATTCCCACCCCCTCATTGTTTTGCGCTCACTATCTGCTCTCTGTGTCCATTTGCTGTGTGCTCTCTATGTGTGCTTGTCTTCTCATCTTCTCTTTAGGAAGCCCTGGGAACCAAACCTGGGACCTCCCAGGTGGGAGAGAGGTGCTCAATCGCTTGAGCCACCTCAGCTCCCTGCTTTGTTGTGTCTTTCATTGTCTTTCCTCTTTGTATCTCCTTGTTGTGCCATCTTGCTGTGTCAGCTCACAATACCTGCCCATCGCACCAGCTCACTCTCTTGCTTGTCTTCTTCAGGAAATAACCAGGAACCAAACCCGGGACCTCCCGTGTGGTAGGCAGGAGCTCAGTCTCTTGAGCCACATCTGCTTCCTTCACTAAGCATTAAGTCCACAAAAATGCCCTCACAGCACAATTAGGCCAGTGCTTGCTTGACCAAAAAACTGGTCACCATTACCTGGCCAAGTTGACACATATCCATCATACACACCAATACAAGGAGTTGGTGATAGGGTGGAGTATGAGAATCCTATATTTGATGCATGGTTGTTGGAGGCGAGAAGACAGTAGTAGGATACAATTAGGATACTGAAAGAGAAAAACTGCCATCCGAGAATTCTTTATCCAGCAAAATTGTCCTTCAGATATGAAGGTGGGTATAAAATATTCACAAACAAACAGAAACTAAGAGAGTTTGCAAAAAAGAATCCACCTTTGCAGGAAATATTAAAGGAAGCGTTAGACCTGAAATAAAAAGACAGGAAAGAGAGGCTTGGAGGAGAGCATAGAAAAAAGAATAGCAGAAACGATAACCAAAAGAGTAAAAAGACAGACAAGGGGGCGGATGTGGCTCAAATCGTTGGGCGTCCGCCTGCCATATGGAGGGACCTGGGTTCGATCCCCGAACTCCCAGTAAAATTAAATATATATATTTATATATATATATAGAAGGCGCATGGGCTGCCAGGCTCTGTGTGCCGGTGAGCCGCCAGGCCCCGGGAGCCATGCAGCAAGATGATGATGTAACTGGAGAGAGACACAGGGGAGAGACAAGACGAGATGCTCCGAAAGCGCCGAAAGCCAGGAACTGGGGTAGCGCAGGTGGCAGAACACTTCTCTCCTACATCAGAGGTCTCCAGGATCAAATCCTGGTGAAGACTGGAGGAGGAGGATGAGAAGAGATGGCAGGAAACAGACACAGAAAGTTGCCCAGCGAATGAACACAAAACAGCAAATGGGGAAGGGGGAGTTTAAAATGGATAAAGTAAATAAATAAATCTTTAAAAAAAAAAAAAAACAGAAAACAAAAATATGATGTGACATATGAAAACCAAAGAATAAAATGGTAAAAGTAAATAGTGCATTTACAGTAATATCGTTGAATATGAATGGATTAAACTCCCCAATCAAAAGATACAGGCTGACGGAATAGATAAGAAAACATGAGCCATCCATATGCTGCTTACAGGAAACTTACCTTAGACCCAGGGATACAAACCAGCTGAAAGTGAAAGATTGGAAAGAGATACTCCATGTAAATAGTAACCAAAAAAGAGCAGGGGTATCTATATTAATATCAGACAAAACAGACTTTAAATGCAAAAAAGTTATAAGAGATAAAGTTGTTCATTATATATTAATAAAAGGGACAATCCACCAGGAAGATAGAACATTCATAAATATCTATGCACCTAACCAGGGTGCCCCAAAATACATGAGACAAACTCTGGCAAAACTGAAGGGATAAATAGACATCTCTACAATCATCATTGGATACCTCAAAACCCCACTCACATCATTAGATAGAAAACTAGATAGAAGATCAACAAGGAAACAGAACTGGAACAATATGATAAACGAGTTAGACCTACACATATACAGAACGCTGCATCCAAACTCGGCAGGTTATACATTCTTCTCAAGTGCCCATGGATCTTTCTCTAGGATAGACCACGTTAGGGCACAGTGCAGCTCTCAATAAACATAAAAAGATTGAAATTATACAAAGCACTTTCTCAGATCATAATGGAATGAAACTGGAAATCAATAATAGGAAAAAAGTAAATTCACAAATGTGTTGAGGCTGAACAACACACTCCTAAATAATCAGTGGATCAAAGAAGAAATTGCAAGTGAAATCAGTAAATATATTGAGACAATTGAAAATGAGAACACAACGTATCAAAACTTATGGAATACAATGAAGACAGTCTTCAGAGGGAAATTTATAGCACTAAATGCCTATATTAAAAAAGAAGAGAGCTAAACTCAAAGATTTAACTGAACAACTAGAGAAATGAGAAAAAGAACAGCAAACCAATTCCAAGGCAAGCAGAAGGAAAGGAATAATGATAAAAGGCATATATGAAAAACCCACAGCCAACATTGTACTCAATGGGGAAAGGTTGAAAGCTTTCCCTCTAAGATCGGGAGCAAGACAAGGATGGCCACTGTCATCCTTGTTATTCAATATTGTACTAGCAGTTCTAGCTGGGGCAATTAGACAAGAAAAAAATGCATCCAAATAGGAAAAGAGGGAATAAACTCTCACTGTTTGCAGATGACATGATCCTGTATTTAGAAAATTCTGAAGTATCCATGACAAAGCTACTTGAGCTAATGAGTTCAGCAAAGTGGCAGGATACAAGATCAACACACAAAAATCGGTAATGTTTTTGTACACTAGTACTGAACAATCTGAGGAGGAAATAAGGGGGGAAATTCCATTTACAATAGCAACAAAAAGACTCAAATACCTAGGAATTAATTTAACCAAAGAAGTACAGGACTTATATGCAGAAAATTATAAAACAATGCTAAAAGAAATAAAAAGAAAAGATCTAAACAAATGGAAAGACATTCTATGTTCATGGATTGGAAGAGTAAATATCGTGAAGATGTCGATCTTACCCAAACTGATTTGTAGATTGATGCATGGTTGTTCTGTAAACCCACAACTTCTCTAAAAAAAAAATTTTTTTTAAAGAACAAGTTAGCTCTAAACTGTTTCTAAGACTTTTTAATCATAATCCAAAGTGACCCAAAAATATTGAAATTTCTAATCTCCATATGCAAGTCCATTAAATAAGAGTATGAATTGTTTCTTTAAAATTTAAAGCCATCCCAGAGGTAACACTTATACACATCTCAGCAGGATCTCATAGACTGACAAAGTGGATACTACTTCACACAGTGGGGCTCCTGTAGGATCTGGAGACTCCCAGGTCCTATGGTCAGGGCAGATAGCTCCAGAGTTTGATGCCTTGCCAGTGGGCCCTACTTTGGAGTTTGTGCTCCTGAGAGTGATGGAGTTGGGCTCAGTTATGGCTTCCCTGCACATGGCTCATCTGTCCCTTCTATTTGAACCTATACTTGGTGCTGGAGTTGGTAGGTGTACATCCAATAGACTTAAATCTTTGGGCTGTCCATGTGCCACCTGGGCCCTGAGCCTCAGCAGAGTTGCGACACCTACTCTCCAGTTCTTTGGACTCACCCAGGACAGCTAACAAGGAGGTGAGGATTGACAATCACCATACCAAGGACATGAGAGAGCCTACAATTGTAAGCAAGATCCCATTGGCTGTATGGGAGCGAAACCCCCTCTCAATTAGAGATGGAGTGGACATCACCATCCCAGAATCCTCAGGATTGGGGAATGAACTATGGACTAGAGTAGACTTACTGGTATTCTGCAATAGACTTGTTGTGATTCTAGCAATGGAAGAAATTATAGCAGTGATGTGGAGGCAGTGGCCACTGGAGGCCCTGGGGGAAGGGGGAGGGAAAGACAGATGTAATGCAGGGGCTTTTTCAGGACTTGGAAATCATCCTGAATGGCACTGCAATGACAGATATATGCCATTATGTATCTTCCCATAGCTTGCAGAATTGTGTGCGAGAGAGTATAAGCTACAATGTGAACTATGGTCCATGCTCAATGGCAATGCCCCAGGATGCGTTTATCAATTGCAATGAATGTGCCACACTTATGAACTAATAAACTAATGTTTATGTGGAAGGGTGAGGGAGGTGTGGTGAGGGGGGCATATGGAAATCCCTATATTTTTTGTGTAACATTTGTGTAATCTAAGTATCTTTTAAAAGATTAAAAAATATATTTAAAAAATAAATAAATAAAAGTAAAGTTTAAAGCCAGGCATACTTTTTTCTTTCTGCTGATTTATACTCTTTGAGGAATGTCTTACCAAAATAGATGCCTTCCATCAATATTGAAAACCTTTTGAAATAGATGCCTCCCCTCCCCATGGTAATTTCCTAGAATGTTGTTGGGAATCCTTAACAACCTCATAAATCACACTCATTGCCTTATTCTTTTTTTTTTTTTTTTTAAGATTTATTTATTTACTTTATCCATTTTAAACCCCCCCTTCCCCATTTGCTGTTTTTGTGTCCATTCGCTGGGCAATTCTCTGTGTCTGTTTCCTGCCATCTCTTCTCATCCTCCTCCTCCAGTCTTCACCAGGATTTGATCCTGGAGACTTCTGATGTAGGAGAGAGGTATCCTGCCACCTGCGCCACCTGGGTTCCAGATTTTCAGAGCTTTCGGAGCATCTCCTTTTGTCTCTCCCCTGCGTCTCTCTCTCCTGTTACGTCATCATCTTGCTGCATGGCTCCTGGGGCCTGGCGGCTCACCAGCACACAGAGCCTGGCAGCCCATGCGCCTTCTATATATATAGAGAGATTTTTTTTATTTTACCGGGAGATCCCGGGGATCAAACCCAGTCCCTCCATATGGCAGACGGATGCCCAACCATTTGAGCCACATCCGCCCCCCTGCCTTATTCTTTTGATTCTGTACTTATTTAGCTGGGCCTTGAACCTTATAATTCATCTATGGCTTTTTATAAAAATTCATCAGCACCTTCACCATGCTTAGCCTTTAAGTTATAGAATAAATGTGCAATCCAACCATTCAACATTAATGCTATTCCTCCATCCACTCAAGACTTTTTCATTTTGTCTATCTCTTTATTTTTGTTTCTTGTTGACTATAATCTATTGCATAGGCAAGATCTCACTGATTTTTTATACTTTATTAGTATGGAAAATTTTAAGCATATGTAAAAGTAAATTCAATATTATAATGAAACCTTATGTAGTATGAAAAAACCCACAGCAAACATCTTACTTAATGGTGAAAGATTGAAAGCTTTCCCTCTAAGATCAGGAACAAGACAAGGATGGCTACTGTCATCACTGTTATTCAACATTTCACATGAAATTCTAGCCAGAACAATTAGTCAAGAAAAAAAATAAAAGGCATCCAAATTAAAAAGGAAAAAGTAAAAGTTTCCTTATTTACAGTTGACATGATTCTATGTACAGAAAATCCTGAAAAATCCACAAGAAAGCTCCTAGACCTAATAAATAAATTCATAAAAGTGGTGGATACAAGATCAATACCAAAACATCAGTAGTTGTTTCTAAAAAATCTAACAAAGGATATTATTTTAGTTTCCTAAATTGCTCAAGCAAATACCTTGAAATGGGTCAGGTTAAATGGGAATTTATTTGCTCACAGTTTTGAGGCTGGGAAAATATCCAAAGCAAGGCATCATCAAAGTGATGCTTTCACCCAAGACTGTAGCATTCTGGGGTTGGCTGCTGGTGGGCCTTGGTTCCTCTGTCACATGGCAAGGTATACAGTGGCATGTCCTGGTCTCTTCCTTGTCTTATGAGTTCCTGTGGCTTTCTCTCTCTTTGTCTGAATTCTATTCTTTTATAAAAAGGACTTCAGTAATAGAACTAAGATCTATCCTCATTGAGGTGGGACACACCTTAACTGAAGTAACCTTATCAAAAAGTCCTACTTACAATGGGTTTACACCCATAGGAATGGATTAAATTTAAGAACATGTTTTTCTGGGGTTCATACAGGTTCAAATCACTAGAGATGTGAAGGGCTTATATGCAGAAAACTACAAAACATTGCTTAAAGAAATCAAAGAAGACCTAAATAAATGGAATGATATTCCATGTTCATGGATTGGAAGGCTAAATATTATCAAGATATCAGTTCTAACAAAATGATTTACAGATCCAGTGCCATTCCAATCAAAATTCCTACAGCCTCTTTGTAGAATGGAAAAGCCAATATTCGAATTTATATGAAAGGGTAAGGAGCTCTGAATAGCTAAAGCCATCTTGTAAATAAAGAACAAAGTTGGAGGACACACACTTCCCAATCTTAAAACTTATTACAGGGATCGGATATGCCTCAAACAGTTGAGCTCCCTCCTCCCACACAGGAGGTCCTGGGTTCAGTTCCCAGTGCCTCCTAAAGAAAACAAACAAACAATGAGCAGACAACGAGCAAAAACAATGAGCAGAGAACAAGCAGACAGTGAGCAAAAAAAAAAAAAAAAAACCAAACCCACAAATGAGCAGACAACGAGCAAAAACAAAAAACAAGCAGACAACGAGCAGACAAGGAGCAAAACAGATGAGGGAGCCAATTCATGAGAGCCAATATGGCTCAGTGGTTGAGTGCTGGCCTCCTGCCTACGAGGTCCAGGTTCAATCCCCCATCCCAGTACATTAAAAAAGAAGGAAACCTTATTACAAAGCCACAGTAATCAAAACAGCATGTTACTTGCATAAGGACAGACATATAAACCAACAGAATCAAATTGAGAATTCAGGGAAGCAGATGTAACTCAATCATTTGGGTGCCTGCCTACCACATGGGAGTTCCTGGGTTTGCATCCCAGGGCCTACTAAAGAAGAAAAGCAGATACCGTACCCACCGCAACGAGTTAGACACCACAACAAGCTAGACACTGCACCTGCCACAATGAGCAGATGCCACAAGCCAGCAGATGCCACAGCCTGCGGGGAGTGGATGTGGCTCAGGCTGTTGGGCACTCGCATCCCATGTAGAAGGCCCCAGGTCTGGTCCCTGGTGCCTCCTAGAGAAAGCAAGCAAGCAACGAGCAGACAGATGAGATAACTATCTGGGAGAGGGAAGGTTAAATAAAAAAAAGTAAATAAATAAATATTGATATGTAGTTTTTTAAAAATTCGAGAATTCAGAAATCAACCCTCATATTTATGGACAACTGATTTTTTTTGGGGGGTGGGGGAGGGTAACGGCCGGGGATTGAACCCAGGACGTCGTATGTGTGAAGCCGGTACTCAACCACTAAGCCACATTGGCTCCCCTGAGTTGTTTTTTTCGTTTGCTTGCTGTTTGTTTTTTAGGAAGCACTGGGAATCAAACCCAGGACCTCCCATGTGGGAAGCAGGTGCTCAACCGCTTGAGCCACATCTGCTCCCCAGTTGATAACTGATTTTTTTTTTTTTTTTTTTATTGTGGGTAAAAATAAAAAATTTCACAATACATACCAACATTTGCAAAATGATATATAAATGTATATGCATATATGTGCATTTGCTTACAAAAATGTTATTTATGTATATATATAAATATATTTTAAGAGGTGCTTAGATACCCAAAATATTACATGGAACCCACTGGGATTCCCATGTTGCCCACCTCCCACACCTCCCACCACATCCCACACAAACATCTCCTACAAGTGTGGCCCACCACCCTCAATGGACTTACACATCCTGGGGCCTTGCCACCAACCATAGACCACAGTTCACACCGTAGACAACACTCTCTCCCACACAGTTCTGAGTGGCATGTGCTGTTTTAAAATGGCCTACATCCGTTGCCACGAAGGTACTCAGGACAACCTCCAAATCCCAAAGAAGCCCCTGTATTTCAACTGCTCATCCCCTCCCTGCCCCAAAAGTGTCTAGTGACCACTGGCTCCACCTCATTGTTATAATTTCTTCCATTGCTAGAATCACCATATGTGAACAACAGAATACCATCAAGATAACTGATTTTTGACAAAGGGGCAAAGACCACTCAATTGAGAAAGAATAATATCTTCAACAAATGGTGCTGGGAAAACTGGATGCCCATTTGCAAAAGAATGAAGGTGGGCCCCTACCTCATACCATGTGCAAAAATTAACTCAGATGGATCAAAAACCTAAGTATAAGAGCCAGAACTAGAAAACTCTTAGAAGAAAATGTAGGGAAGCATCTTTAGGACCTTGTGTTAGACAGTGGTTTCTTAGACTTTAGGTCCAAAGCACAGGCAACAAAAGAAAAAATAGATAAATAAGACCACCTCAAAATTAAAAACTTTTGTGCCTCAAAGGACTATATCATGAAAGTTAATGACACCTACACAATGGGAGGAAATATTTGGAAAACATATCCCATAAGGGTTTAATATCCAGAACATATAGAGAAAACCTTCAACTCAACAACAAAAAGACAAACAACCTAATTTAAAAATGGGCAAAGACTTGAATAGACATTTCTTCAAAGAGGATCTACAAATGGCCAAGAAGCACATGAAAAGATGTTCAACATCATTAGCCATTAGGGAAATGCAACTCAAAACCACAATGAGATAACATTTCACACCTACTAGAATGGCTACTTAAAAAATGGAAAATTACACGGGGGACGGATGTGGCTAAAATGGTTGGGCGTCCGTCTCCCATATGGAGGGACCCGGGTTCGATACCCGGGACCTCCCGGTAAAAAAAAAAAAAAAAAAAATGGAAAATTACAGGTGTTGGTGAGGATGTGGAGAAATAGGAACACTCACTCATTGCTGATGGCAATGTATGTAAAATGGTGCAGATGCTGTGAAAGGCAGTTGGCAGTTCCTCAGAAATTTAAGTATAGAATTACTATATGATCTGGCAATCCCTCTTCTATGTATGTATCCAAAATAATTGGAAGCAAGGACTCAGATATTTGCACACCAATATTCAGAGGGGCATTATTCGCAATTGCCAAAAGATGCAACCAACCCAAGTGTCCATCAACCCATGAGTGGATAAACAAGATGTGGTATATATGCACAATGGAATATTATTTAGCTGTAAAGAGGGATGAAGTTCTGATACCTACAACAACATGGATGAATCTTGAAGACATTATGTTGTGTGAAATAAGCCAGATACCAAAGGACAAATATTGTATGATCTCACTGATATGAAATAATTAGAATAAGCAAACTCATGGAGTCAGAATCGAGAATATATGTTATCAAGGGACAGGGTGGGGGTAGGGAATAGGGAGTTAAGTCTTTCTATTTGAGACAATGAAAAAATTTGGGTAATGGATAGTGGTAATGGTAGCACAACATTGTGACCGTAATTAACAGCATTGAATTATATATTTGAATGTGATTAAAAGGTTGTATATATGTTCCTAGAAAAAAATTTTTTTAATCCATGAAACTGTACATTACAGTGAACCCTAAGTTAAAGCATGGACTATAGTTAATAGTACAGTTATAAAAATGTGCTTTTCTCAGTTGTAACAAATGTACCACACCAATGCAAGTGTTTGTTTTTTTTTTTTTTTACCGGGAGGTCCCGGGGATTGAACCCGGGTCCCTCCATATGGGAGACAGACGCCCAACCAGTTGAGCTACATCCGACCCCACAATGCAAGTGTTAATATTAATAATAGGGTGATATATGGGAACCCTGTCTTTGATGCATAACCTTTCTTTAAACCCATACTTCTCTAATAAAAGAATGGATAAAACATCCATTTGCTTTTCAAAACTCTAAATCGATGACTGAGTTAAACTTGGTGCCTAAAGAAAAGAATGAATTATTGCGGTTTATTTCTTAATTGCACTGAAGAATAATTACAAAACATTGAGTTTATTATCATTTTGGATTAAGATTAAAAAAAGAATTTTGAATTTTGCTTTTATTACTATTCACAGCAACCTTTTTGTTTGAACTACGATTTTTAGGATTAACCTAGTTTTAAACAAACAAACAAAACACAAATAGAATAAAAACTAGGCTCTGATACACCAAATATGTTTGGGATCTTGTCCTCATATGTTCTGGATTGGAATGAATTTAGAACAGACAGGCATACATTTTGAATTAAATAAAACCTTTCTTAAATTTTTTTTGTATTTATTTTTGAGTGATTTTTCTATATTGTATTTAAATATTAATAAAACCATGTTTTATATTAATTTTGTTATGTTTTATTATCATAGCAAATGTAAATAATGTTTTGTGAATTTTGATGTATGGCATACTGACTCACAATGTAAAGTGTATTTCTTTTTTTTTTTTTACCGGGAGGTCCCGGGGATTGAACCTGGGTCCCTCCATATGGAAGACGACGGACACCCAACCAGTTGAGCTACATCCGACCCTGTAAAGTGTATTTCTTATTACTCTTTGTAAAAAAAATTTGAAAAACACTTTTCTGGGCATTCTGCAGTTCTGATTTTTATTTTCTCTTTCACCCAAGAGTTGTTTCAAAGAGTATAGTCTAAGTTACTCTATATTATTTCTCCTTATCGGAAAAAAGTTGTCTTTTCTATTGCCAGTTTGTGTATGTATGTTTGGTTATGTATATTTTAGATAATTGGTATACTTTTTAAATTTTGTTTCTTAATTCTTTTTTTACTTGTATAATTTTTTAACTTTTTAGTTTGAAATAATTTCACTTAAAGAAAAGTTTCAAAAATAGCACAAAGAATTCCCGTATACTCTTTCCCTTGCTTTGTCCCTTTTCCTCCCTCCTTCTCCCTCCCTCTCTACCTCCCTACTCACACATGTACATTATTTTTCTGAACCATTTGAGAAAAAT
Organism: Tolypeutes matacus; assembly: GCA_026826555.1. Classification (NCBI taxonomy): domain Eukaryota; kingdom Metazoa; phylum Chordata; class Mammalia; order Cingulata; family Chlamyphoridae; genus Tolypeutes; species Tolypeutes matacus. The sequence goes on along the minus strand of JAKSZT010054053.1, from coordinate 2,849,936 downwards.
ATAGACTTACTTTTGCCAACCTGATCTGACATAGGTTAATAAAGGGAAAAAGCCTCCTACTATTGCAATGTTTGTTATTGTGTTTTAAATTTTATTGTGGCAACATATATATAACATAAAGTTTGCCATTTTAACCATTTTTTAAACTTTTTATTTTGAAATAATTTCAAACTTACAGGACAGTTGCAAAAAAAAAGAATACAAACCCCATAAAGAGAATTCCAACAACCCCCACCTGCCTAGATACCCAGCTCTTCCAATTTTAACATTTTGCCATCTTTGCTGTGTTTTTTTTCTTCCCTTCCATCTTCTGAACATTGGGGAACAGATTGCACCCATCATACTCCTTGAACACATAATACTTCCAGGTACATTTCCCAAGAACGAGGATAGTCATTTATGTAATTACCTGAAGTGCAATTATCAAGTTGAAGAAATTTAATATTGATATATTCCATTTTTTCTTATGTCCCAGTAATGTTCTTTTGAGCCTTTTCTCCTCCATTCTTAGATCTTATTAAGTATCTCATATTGCATTGATTTGTCATTCTCTTTAGTTTCTCTTTCTTTTTTAAAAAATTGTAGAAACTTCTATACAACATAAATCTTCCCATCCCAACCTCTCCCAGGCATACCATTTATCACATTCACAATGTTGCAGTACTCTCAGCATCATCCATTACTAGAACTTTACCTTTACTCCAAACAGAAACCCTACAGTCATTCTGCTTTAACTCCCCATTGCCCCTTGCACCCATCCATGGTAATTTGTACTCTACTTTCTATCTTTATTCGTTTGAATATTCTCTGATATTTTCTTTGTGGGTACCATGAGACTTAAATGTAACATCCTAAATCTATAATGATCTTGTTTCGTTTATACCAACTTAAATTCAATAGCATACCTAAACTATGTTCCTATACCTCTCCATCCCCTGTCCTTTATGTAGTTCTTGTCACAAATTACAAGTTTATACAGTATGAATCCAAAACCACTGATTAGTCATTACATTTATGTATTTTCCTTGTAGATCCTGTAGGAAGTAAAAAATGGAGTTATAAACAAAAAATACAATAGTACTGGTATTTATATTTATCCATTTCATTGCCTTTACCAGAGATCTTTATTTCTTCATGTGGCTTCAGTCAGTTGTCTAGTGGCCTTTCCTTTCAACCTTCAGAATTCCCTTTAGCATTTCTTATAGGGTCAGTCTAGTGGTGATGAAGTCCCTCAGCTTTTGTTTATTTGGGAATGTCTTAATCCCTCCCTCATTTCTGAAAGAAAGTTTTGCCAGGTGTAGAATTCTTGGATGGAAATTTTTTGCTTTCAGCATTTTAAATATATCTTCCCAGTGCCTTCTTTTCTCAGTGGTTGCTGATGAAAAATTAGCACCTAATCTTATTGAGCCTGTCTTGTATTTGACACACTGTTCTTCTCTTACAGCTTTCAGAATTCTCTCTTTATCCTTGGCATTTGACAGTTGGATTATAACATGGCATGGTGTGGCTCTACTTAGGTTTATCCTTTTTGGAGTTCGTTGAGCATCTTAGATATGTGTTCATGTCTTTTATTAAATTTGCGAAGTTTTCAGCTATTATTTCTTTGACTATTCTCTCTGCCCCTTTCTCCCTTCTCTGGGACTCCCACAATAAGTATAAATAAGTATATTGGTAAACTTGATGGCATCCTACAGGTTCCTCAGGCTCTGTTCACTTTTTCTTCATTCTTTCCTCTTTCTGCTCTTCACATTGGATAATGTCAATTGTCTTGTCTTCAAATTCACTGTTTCTTTCTTCTACAAGCTCCAGTCTGCTGTCGAGCCCTTCTAGGAAATTTTTAATTACTGTTAATGTGTTTTTTTTTTTTTTTTTTACTTTATTTTGTACATTTAATAATTGAAAACATAAGCAATTAAAAACTAAAAAGTAAACACAGATGAATAAATATATACATTTCTCAATTAAATGTAACGGAGACATGTAAATTTGTTGTTGTTCTTGTTGTTCTTTTGTTTTTTGTGTGTGAATCAAACAATATATTACACAATATATTTAGTTCATAGTAATGCATTCATACAGTATTTGTCCTTTTGTGTCTGGCTTGCTTCACTCAACATAATGTCCTCCAGGTTCATCCATGTTGCCATATGCTTTATGACTTCATTTCTTCTTACAGCTGCATAATATTCCATCATGTGAGTAGACCACAGTTTGTTTATCCATTCGTCTGTTGATGGACACCTGGGTTGTTTCCAACTTTTGGCAATGGTGAATAATGTGGCTATGAAC
>JAKSZT010054053.1:2688493-2847247 GCA_026826555.1 Tolypeutes matacus | reverse complement strand
TATTTACTGATTTCACTTGCAATTTCTTCTTTGACCCACTGAATATTTAGGAGTGTGTTGTTCAGTCTCCACACATTGGCAAATTTCCTTTTTTCCTGTCTGTTATTGATTTCTAGTTTCATTCCATTATGATCTGAGAAGGTGCTTTGTATAATTTCAATCTTTTTATATTTATTGAGAGCTGTATTGTGACCTAACATGTGGTCTATCCTGGAGAAAGGTCCATGGGCACTTGAGAAGAATGTATAATCCGCTGAGTTTGGATGCAGTGTTCTGTATATGTCTGTTAGGTCTAACTTGTTTATCATATTGTTCAAGTTCTCTGTTTCCTTGTTGATCTTCTGTCTAGTTGTTCTATCTAATGATGTAAGAGGGGTGTTGAAGTCTCCGACGATTATTGTAGAAATGTCTATTTCTCTCTTCAGTTTTGCCAGAGTTTGTCTTATATATTTTGGGGCACCCTGGTTAGGTGCGTAGATATTTATGACTGTTATATCTTCCTGGAGGATTGTCCCTTTTATTAATATATAATGGCCTTCTGTATCTCTTATCACTTTTTTGCATTTGAAGTCTGTTTTGTCTGATATTAGTATAGCTACCCCTGCTCTTTTCTGTTTACTATTCATGTGGAGTATCTTTTTCCAACCTTTTACTTTCAGCCGGCTTGTATCCTTGTGTCTGAGGTGAGTTTCTTGTAAGCAGCATATGGATGGCTCATGTTTTTTTTATCCATTCTGTCAGCCTGTATCTTTTGATTGGGTAATTTAATCCATTCACATTCAATGATATTACTGAAAATGCACTATTTATTTCCTCCATTTTATTCTTTGGTTTTCATATGTCATCTTATTTTTGTCTTTCTTTTTACTCTTTTGGTTATCCTTTCTGCTTTTCTTTCTTCTATACTCTCCTCCAAGCCTCTCTCTACTATCTTTTTCTTTCAGGTTCTAAGGCTTCCTTTAATATTTCCTGCAAAGGTGGATTCTTTTTTGCAAACTCTCTTAGTTTCTGTTTGTTTCTGAATACTTTATATTCACCTTCATATTTGAAGGACAGTTTTGCTGGATAAAGAATTCTTGGCTTTCAGTTTTTCTCTTTCAGTTTCCTAATTGTATCATACCACTGTCTTCTCGCCTCCATGGTTTCTGAAGAGAAATCTGCACAAAGATTCTCCTTTGTACGTGCTTTGTACGTGATCGTTTGCTTCTCTCTTGCTGCTCTGAGAATTTTCTCTTTATCCTTTACATTTGACATTCTGAATAATATGTGTCTTGGCATAGGTCTATTTGGATTTATTCTTATTGGGGTACGGTGTGCTTCTTGGACATGAAAGCTCATTTCTTTCGTGATAGTTGGGAAATTTTCAGCTATTATTTCCTCAGATATTCTTTCTGCCCCTTTTCCTTTCTCTTCTCCTTCTGGAACTCCCATGACACGTATGTTCTTGCGTTTTGTGTTATCATTCAACTCTCTGAGCCCATGCTCAATTTTTTCCATTCTTTTCTCTATTCAGTTTTAGCTGCTCTGTCTTCAGTATCACTTATTCTTTCTTCTATCATTTCAAGTCTGCTGTTGTATGCTTCAAATGTATTTTTTACTTCACCTATTGTGTCTTTCATTGCCATGAACTTCGTTACTTTTCTGTTCATGATTTCAAATTCTTCTTTACGTTCGCACAATGACTTCTTGATGTCATTGATCTCTTTAACTATATTCCCTTTCATCTCATTAATTTGATTTTGGAAATGTGTGCTCATCTCACTGATTAGTTCTCTCAAATTCTGCATCTCTTCTGGGATTTTGCTGTATTCCTTTTCTTGGGCCATGTCTTCTATTTTCTTAGTATGGCCCGTAATTTTTTGCTGGTGCTTAGGCATCTGGTTAGGTTGTATTTTACTTAGATGCTCTATCTCTTTCTCTTTTATGGGTTTTAGTGGCAGGAGGCTGTGAGTTACCACCGCTCTTTGATTTTTGGCTCAACCTTGATTGTTAGGATTGTTCTGCTGGTTGCTCAAAACTGGGCGCTGGACCCAGTAATTGGTTGTAGAGTCGTTTCCTAGGGCCTTGGGCAGGGAGGCTATAGAGGCCTGGAAAAGCCTCTCTTACTTATTAATTTTCTTATGTGCACTTCCTTGGTCTGCCAGGAGATGGCGCTTGTTGGCAGCTCTCAATTCAATGCCTGGTCGGAGCGTATTTGTTGTGACACAGACCAGATCAATGTGATAGAGCTTCCTGTCTGGGGGCTCGGAGCCCTGTGATTCAAACTTTCTGAGACAGTTCTCCAGACCCTTTTCCCAGCTAGGAAATATTTCCACTCCCTTCTGAATCCTCAACAATCAGTCCCTGTTAGTAGAGGAGGAGATTGGGAGGTTTGTATATCTTTAGCCCCTTGCAGGCTCCAAGGCAAACAATGGCGCAGCCTCACCCAGCCTGGTAGGGCTCTCGGGACAGGGCAGACCAAACCTGGGAGTCCAAAGCTGGGTCAGCCCCAGGCTCTCTCTCCCCTCTCCCGTGGTGTCCTCAACAATTAGTCCAGGCTAGAAGAGAGGGAGTTTGGGAGGGTCGGGTTTCTCCAGTCCTTTCCAGGCTCCCAGGGCAAACCGCCGTGTGGAAGGGTCCGTGGGGCTCTGCAGCCCAAATTTCAGGTCCGAACCTGAGTCAGCCTAAGGCTGTGTCCCTCTCTCTCCCCTTTCCAGGAGTGGCAGATCCCTGAAGCCCCCTTTGTCTGTGGTCACAGGCCCAGGGGCCTGAGAATTCTGAAGAGTGTCGGGGAGGGTGCCGGCAGCAGCAGAAGCTGCTACTTGCAACTCACAGTTCTGTAGTCGCGATTTCCCTCTTCTGTCCCTCTCTCCTCTGGGTGGTGTGCAGCCTTCACCTGCTGTCCTAAACCCTAGAAGATCTTTTTCGGGGCTGTTTCAGCTTGTCCTCTAGCTATTTTTCTGGAGAAGAGATTCCCGTGTCTTAGTAGTCTGCCATCTTCCTGGAAGTCTCTTAATGTGATCTTTATCTCTCTTTGGTTCCTTTTCATAATTTCCATCTTCCTATTGATAGTCTGTTTGTGTTCATCTATCATTTTCCTGTTCCTTTAGTTCTTTGTCCATGTTTTCCTTTAGCTCTTTGAGTATATTTAGGACCTTTTTTTTTTTTTCTCTTTTTCTGGTATGTCCCAGGTCTGGTCCTCCTCATTAATAGTTTCAGATGCTCTAATCTTCACCTTTGCCTGGGTCATCACTTCCTGTATCTTTGTATGTCTTATAATTGTTTGTTAAAACCTGGGCATTTTAATATTTTAATTTGTTATCACTGTGATTTAGACTCTGTGGTGTCTTTTCCTTAAGCTTGTATCCAGTTAGTGTTATGACAGATCTTTTCTTGAATGCCAGGAACTTAAAAAAATAAATAAATAAAAAAGTGAGAGAGAGAGAAAAAAAAAAGAAGAAGAAAAGAAAGAAAAAAAGAAAACACCTTTCCCAGTCTTTGCACATTGAACTCTGCAGTGCTCTCCTTCAGAGCTTATCCACACAGTGAGCTTAGAAAATATGTCCAGGCCAAAGCATATGGTCTTACCTGGTCCTTTCTGTACATGCCTCTTGTCTTTGATATGTACATTTGACCCTAGGAATCTCTCCTGCTTTCATGGGTACAAATGTCACTTCTTTCCTCACAGTTCCAGACATTGTATTGTATGTCTTACCACCTGCTACCCCTGTGCCAGGCAGCCACTTGACTGTTCTCCCACAGTGTTCTTTAGGAGAGCTCTGTGAGCCACCTTCTATACTCAAGGAAAGTTTTGGGATAACAAGTCCTTCAGGCCATAATCAGACAGATTGGGCCAAACATACGTGCTCCTGGTATGTGCACGAGGATTACTCTGCTCCCTCTGGAACCAGCAGCAGGGACCCACCCTGGGAGCGTAGGCCAGCTCTGTGCCAAGCCAGGGAGGGGTGGGGCAGGGGCCAGCCAGGGCACCACAAGAACCTACCACTTTTTTTTTTTTTTTCAAACCTCTTTATTTTTTATTTAAAAATGAACAGTGGATATGCAAGTTTAGTATTTTCACAGCAAATATTCAGTGAAACATCTACTGTCTTTAAGTATAAAATGTGGAAGAAGAAATGTTGAATAAGGGATATGCTGTTCTAGAGCAGACCAGATATTAACCTATTTGAATGATTCTGGAATTTTGCTTTTTCAATCTTTTATCCTCCTAACATAAAAAAATATGATTTCCCATTAAATTCTTGAATTCAGTGAAAAAAAAAATCAAGAATTAAAAAAGATCAACAGGGAAACGGATGTGGCTCAAGAGGTTCGGCGTCCGTCTACCATATGGAGAGACCGGGGTTCGATCCCCGGTACCTCCCGGTAAAAAAAAAAAAAAAAAGATCAAAACCTCATAACCTATTAAATAATATCTCCTATTAGTCCATAAAAGTTTCATGAAATATATAACATCTAAAATTCTGATTTTGACACATAGAAACAGATTTCTATTTGTCCTATTTCTCTGTAAAAATGGCTAAGGCTAATTTTAGTATAATGCTCTTTAAGATGAAGTGATGTTTGTTAGATCTCCAAATATGTAGTTTGAGTTGGCATTCCTGGAGATAGAGCAGCTCCCTTTCCCACATCTCCTCTAGTGATATGACTTGTCTGTATTTTGTTGTAGCACATAGGAAATTAATGCCCAGAAACATGCCATCATTGACATAAACCAAGGATTGAGGGACCAAACCTCTCTTCCACACCCTGCATGAGGCCAAGGTTCTAAGGCCCTGTAGCCTACCACTTTCAAGTGGCCTTTTTCTTGATTCAACTCTCACTCTATTACTGCAATCCTTTAACTGTTTTCTGGTGCTTTGAGAAAGATGTTTCTGCCATTCTTCCTGGTTGTTCAAAGCTTCTCACTCCACCATCTTAATTGGGGCAGGCCATTTTAACCATTTTTAAGCATACGGTTATGTGGCATTAATTACCTTTAGGGTGTTATGCTACTATCACCATCATCCAGCACCAAAACTTTTTCATCACCCCAAAAAGAAACTCTGTACTAATTAAGCAATAAATCCCTATTAGCACCCACCCCCATCTCCTGGTATCCTCTGCTACTTTCTGCCTCTGTGAATTTGCTTAATCTAGTTATTTCATATAAGAGAATTCATACACTATTTGTCCTTTTGTGTCTGGCTTATTTCACCTGGCATAATGTTTTCAAGGTTCATCCATGTTGTGGCATGTATCAGAACTTCATTCTTTTTTATGGCTGAATAACATTCCATTGTATGTTTATACCACATTTTATTTATCCATTCATCCGTTGGTGGACACTTAGGTTTTGGCTATTGTATATAATGCTGCTGTGAACATTAGTGTACAAATATGTATTTGATTTCCTGTTTTCAATTCTTGTGAGTGTATACCTAAGAGTGGAATTGCCAGGTCATATGGAAATTCTGTTTGACTTCTTTTTTTTTTTTTTTTTTTTTTTTCTTTAAAGATTTTATTTATTTATCCATTTATCCCCCCCTTGCTGCTTGTGCTCGCTGGGTCAGCTACCCACGCTGTGCGGGCGGGCCTGCCTTCACCAGGAGGCCCCGGGAACTGAACCCGGGGCCTCCCATATGGTAAACGGGAGCCCTACTGATTGAGCCACAGCCGCTTCCCTGTTTGACTTCTTTTTTAAAATTTTTTAATTTTTTTAAGGAGGTTCCAGGGGTTGAACCCAGGACCTCATACATGCGATGCAGGTGCTTAACCATGGGGCTACACCCGCTCCTCTGTTTAACTTCTTGAGAAAATGCCAAACTGTTTTCAACCATATTACTATGTTGTGATTCACTTCTCCTTGCATTTTTACAATTTTTGCTTTATGTATTTTGATGCTATGTTATTTAGTATGTAAAGATCATGACAATGTGTTACGTCATTTCATTTAATATTTTTTACTTTAAATACATGATTTAAATGTTATGTCCTTTAAAATGTTCATGAGGCTGTCTCAAAGGATAACCCATTAACATTAGGGATTGTTTTCAAATGCTTTTTGGTGTCAGAAGCCCTTTTCACTCTTAATTATTAAGGACCTCAAAGAGATTTTGTTTTTAAGGGCTTTTGTTTATGTGGGTTTTATCTACTGATATTTACCATTTACCTTATTAGAAATAAAAACAGAAATTTAAGAATATATATTTATCATATCATTTAAAAATAAAAAATCCATTATGTAGTAGCATAATAACATATTTAATGGTAACTATTTTACAAAACAAAAGAAAAGTGAGAATAATAGCTTTGTTTTACATTTTTGCAAATTTCTTTAATGTTTGGCTTAACAGAAAACAACTGATATGCATAGCTGCACCTGTATTCAATCTCTTACAGTGTTGGGGTTTTTTTTTTGGCTAAAGTATATGAAAAAATCTGGCCTCACACAGATAAGTAGTTGGCAAAGGGAAGAGTATTTTAATAGCCTTTACAGATAATTGAGGACATTAATTTTTGATGCTACACCAAAACTCACAAAACTCTGAAAGGTTAATTGGAATGTCGAATTTGAAACCAGGTGAATGAAATTTCAGACTCTGTTATATTAAAAGCCATTGGTCTATCTTTGATTGGCTCATTTACCCATGTTCAGTTTTGACCTTTTGAACCCCTGGAAGGGTCCCCAGATATCCACAGATCATACTTTGAGAACTGCTCTTATAAGCTAAACAGAGAGCTATATCTGACCATACACAAATGTGTCTCCATACCGAAGATTTGACACCAAACCATATCACGGATATTCTTTTTTTCCTGACAGTAAATAAGCTGGGTGCCTACTATGTGCCAGTATGGTGCTAGGCCCAGGGAGAGGTATTAAAGAACCTCTGCTGAAACTAAGATTGAGTATGAGAGCATTTTAATTAAACTGTCTTTGCCTATAAGGACCTTATAGGCTAACTGGGGGACTAGAATTAACAAAACTTAGTAAATGAATGGCAATTGAATGTTAATCTATGTAGTGCAGACTATACCTGCTAGACTTCAGAGAAGAAAAAGTTCATCATGCATAAGAGCAGTGAAAGAACACTGAAAGGAGGAGGCCTTTGAAAGTAGAATTTAAATAAAGAAATAGAAGTCTAGAAGAGGATAATACAAAAGAACAGAAGTAAGAATGAGTATGGAGTATTCTTGGGAGGCTATAAGGACACCTCCCTTACTAGAAGCAAGAGTGACTGATGGGAATTCATGGGAGATAGACGAATTGGCCAGAGCTGAGTCACAAAAGCCTCGAAAATTCCCAGAAGAGTCCAAGCCCAATTTGATAGAAAATAAAGAACCACTGTCATTTCCTACTTTACTAGCTTCTTATAAACAAAAATATCTGACCATTTGATTTTTTCTTGTTCCTTAAATGCTGTATTCTTAGATATTCCTAAATTCTCAGATACCTCCAGGAGTCTTCACATTCACATGTATTCATGTGACTTTTTTCTCAGTTCTGAGGATAGTGAGTGTTTTGGGGTTTTTTTTTAGGTACCAAGGCCAGGGATTGAACCCTGGACCTCATATGTGGGAAGCCAGCACTCAACTCAACCACTGAGCCAAATCGGCAACCCTGAGTTGGGTTTTTTTGTTTGTTTTGCTTGTTGTTTGTTTGTTTGTTTTTGTTTTTAGGAGGCCCCAGGAACCGAACCTGGGACCTCCCATGTGGGAAGCAGGCGCTCAACTGTTTGGACCACATCGGCTCCACCCAAGTATTTTAAACACAATTTAAGTGGGGAATAATCTTTGATGGAAAGACTTGGTGTACCATGTCATTCTCCATACGCAAGCTCCTTTATGATATATGATCAAAGGAATGGTTCATTGACCAGTAATTATGAGGTAAAGAGTAAAAGATTAGCACTTTGTCCTCTAAATAGAAATTCCAGTCCCAGTGTCTCTGAGAACACAAGACTTTATTTCTCCAGTCTCAATAAATAATACATACATCCCCTACCTATTGTATGCTAATGTTGCAGGCACATGCTCCTCTTTCAAATGGTTAGGAGCTTTCCTTGAAGAAGCAAATTTGTACTTGATTTCAATCCTTCTTTTGTTTGTTTCTTTCTTTCTTCATGCAGACCTGAAGATGAGATGTTTTTAAAACAACTTTCAAGTGGCTACTTGGTCAGAAAGGATCCTGATGCTCCCCTTTTCTACAGAGAAGAAGGAAACAAAAAATTTCAGGGAAAGGATTATATGGGAGCAGCAGTGCTGTACTCTAAGGTAAGACACTACAGCCCAGCAGGAAGAGTTGTCTCAACAATTGAACAATGCCTGTTTCTTCAGAAGGCAAGCCAAATTGCTGAATTTTGTAGCCAGTGTTAATTAGCCTTGTCTATAAATTGTGGTTTGGATTTGAAAAAGAAAATCTGGGGGAGCAGATATAGCTCAGTGGTTTGAATGACTGCTTCCCCTGTATAAGGTCCCAGATTCAATCCCCAGTACCTCCTACAAAAAAAAAAAAAAAGAAAAGAAAGAAATCTTATGTATCATTTTTGTAATCTGAAGCTTCTTTAAAAATTAAATTTAAAAAAAATCTGGCAGAATTCTGCTAGTGGTTATATAATAGTTTAGATTATATATCCTGAATTCCATCAAGAAACTATTATTCCCATCTTCCTTCAAATACCTTCCAGCAGTAGGCTTATTGGACCCCTTTGCCGTGCCTTGTCAATGCCTGTCAACTCTCAATAGGTTGTATGCCATTTTGTATGAATGACTGATGAAGGCTATTGGTTTAATAGTCTTGATCTAGTGAACAAATAGATCTTGGGTAGCCTTGGGTTACCTTGCAACCAAAATGACTTGTCAAAAAGGAAAATGAGCTCATTGGCCACAGCCCAGTTGAACTTCATTTTGAATGTTGTTAATAAGGATACTAATATTAGTGGCAGTCAACAAATACTTATCTGTGTAACTACAACTTAACCATCACCTAGGTAATTTTGAGGAGGAAACATGGCTTTTTAACAATCTTTTATTCTTATTTTTCTTCTTCCATAGTAGGAACTGGAACAAAATCCCCTGAGACTTCCATAACTTTTAAGAGATTTATATAGACATAAAGCAAGAATGTATCATCCCCTTCTACCAAGTCTGTGACCTTGTTTGTATATTAAAAGAATGAGGTAAATATGAAGGGTGTACCCCTACCCTGAATCTTGCATAAGCCTATGCTTAAAGTTTGGAATTACTTTTCCCAAAAAGCAACTTCTATAACTGATAAAAACCTTGCTTTTTAGTGTTATAAAAAAATATGTAGCTAAATAATGTAAGCTTCAGTGATTGCCAAAGGAGTGAAATCTATTAAAGAAGTGGATGTAGCTCAGGTGGTTGAACATTTGTTTCCAATGTACGAGGTCCTTGGTTCAATCCCTGGCACCTCCTTAAAAAAAAAAATCTGTTAGATGTAATGATTCAGTGATAAATGGCTTAATAGTTCTTTTTCAGAGCTAATCTCTTCAACTTTATACATGTGCATCATAAATATGATCATAGGGGAAATTCAGGCAAATAGGTAGAATAAAACTTGAAGTCAGACAAAAGATTAAGGTTTGCTGTAGATGTCCGGGGAGATGAGCCTTCCTATTTCATGAAGCTAGTATTTTGGTGATTATGGTACTTGCAATTTTATATAAAGATGCTATTTTCATTCTTTTTAAAAATAATATTTGTTGGTTTTGTCTGGTTGTAAGTAATATATGCTTACTTTGGAAAATATAGAGAAATATAAAGAGTAAAAAAAAATCCCATAACCGGTGATAGAGACACTGTTAACTTTGCTTATATCCATCCAGTCAGACTTTTTCCTCTGAAAAATATGTTTTTCTTTTACAAAATTGGGATAATGCTGTAGTTACTGTTTTGTAACCTGCTTTTTTCCCCTCAACAATTTATTGTGACCATTTTCTCGTGTTATTATATTTTCTACTAGAACATGTTTTTTTTACAGCTGGCTTAGTGTTCCATTACAGAAAAGTACTGTACTTGATTTAACATCTCTTAATGTTAGCAAATTGTTTAGTGTCATAATGTTGTAATAACCATCTTTCTATGTAAATATTCGTGCACGTTTGATTGTTTTCTTAGGATAAATTCCTAGAACGGCAATTGCTGGGTCAAGGTGAATGCATTTTTTAAGGTCTTTGGGACTTGACACTGAATTGTTCTTCAGAAAAAAGCTAACATCCCTTGTAATAGAATACAAGAATGTTTATTTCTCTATATCCTAAGCAATACTTGTTATTATGGTTATATTATTATTTAATATCTATGTTTTAAATTGTTTATTTTTAATTATGGTAAAATGCATATAACAAAAAATATTTTAGCCATTTTAAATGAGCAATTCCTTGACATTAAGTACATTGACAATACTGTGTAACTTTCATTACTATATCCAGACTATTTTCATCATCCCAAACCAAAACTCATACTCATTTAGAAATAACTCCCCATTTTACCCTCCCCCAACCCTCTTAACTACTGTTTTGCTTTCTGTCTCTATTAATAGGCTTATTCTAAGTATTTCATGTAAGAGAAATCATACGATATTTGTCCTCTTATGACTGGTTTATTTCATGCTTCCATGGTATAGCATGTGCCAGCACTTCCCTTCTTTTTATGGCTAAATAATATTCCATTGTGTGGGTATACCACGGTTTGTTTATCCATTCACCTGTTGGTGGACACTTCAGTTGCCATCTACCTTGTAGCTATTATGAATAATGCTTCAATGAACATTTGTATACAAATATCTATCTGAGACTCTGCTTTCAATTATTTGGCTGTATACCTAAAAGTGGAATTGCTGGGTCATATGGTATTTCTATGTTTAACTTTCTGGGGAACTACCAAACTGTTTTCCACAATGGCTGTACCACTTTACATTCCCACCAGCAATGACTGAGTATTCCCATTTCTCCGCATCTTCTCCAACATTTGTTATTTTCAGATTTTTTTTTAATAATTGCTATTCTAGTGGAAGTCGTATCTCATTATGGTTTTAATTTGCATTTCTCTAGTGACTAATGATGTCGAACATGTTTTTATATACTTATTGGCCATTTGAATATCTTTTTTGGAGAAATGTCTGTTCAAATCCTTGACCTATTTTTTAATTGAGTTGCAAAGCAGTTTGGTATTGTTTATGAATTCCAAAAACAGATATTGGATTATATTTGTAAACTGATCTATTCTTCTGGGCATATTATATTGTATTGGATTCAGAGGTTTCACTTTTACTTGATTAAATAATGATTAAGGCTTTGATTGGACCACATCAGTAGGACATTGAGTCCCTGCCCCCTTGGTAGGTGGGCACACACAGAGAAAACTACACAGCAGAGGAGTTAGTTGGAGTTTTGATGCTGGAGTTTTTTTTGTTTGTTTGTTTGTTTTTTTAAAGATTTTATTTATTTATTCATTTATCCCCCCCTTGCTGCTTGTGCTCGCTGGGTCAGCTAAACACGCCATGCTGGCGGGCTTGCCTTCACCAGGAGGCCCCGGGAACCGAACCCGGGGCCTCCCATATGGTAAACGGGAGCCCTACTGATTGAGCCACAGCCGCTTCCCTTGATGCTGGAGTTTTAATGCTTGAGCCCCAAGAAGTAAATACACAGAGAAGCAGATACATGAGGAAAGAGAGAAGACTCCATTAGACATGGCAGAGGCCCCAGGAAGAGAGACAAGATTTATCCCAGCCTACAGCTGATATTGGAAGAAGCTAGGACCACAGAGCCTTAAGAGGAAGAGGAAGCCTGAACCCTTCCAGACGTCGGCAGACATCTTGCTCCAACACGTGGCCACAGACTTTGGTTAGGGAAGTAACTTACACTTTATGGCCTGGTAACTATAAGCTTCTACCCCAAATAAATACCCTTTATAAAAGCCAACTGATGGGAAGCAGCTGTGGCTCAATTGGTTGGGCTCCCGTTTACCATATGGAGGGCCCCAGGTTCGATTCCCCAGGCCTTCTGATGAAGGCAAGCCAGCCCAAGTGGCGCAGTGGGCTGATGGCCTGCATGGTGCAGCAAGATGATGCAGCAAAGGGAGACAAGCATATACAGAGAAACGCACAGCAAATGGACACAACGAGCACAAGCAGGAAGGGAAGTATAAATAAATAAAATAAAAAATCTTAAAAAAAAAAAGATAGTGACAATTTAAAAAAAAAAAAAAAAAAGCCAACTGATTTCTGGTGTTTTCCATCAGCACTCCTTTGGCTGACTAATACAGATTGTTTGTCTTTTGTTGTTGAGTTGTAGGAGTTCTTTATATATTCTGGATATTAAACCTTTATGAGATAAATAGTTTCCAAGTATTTTCTCCCATTCCATAGGTTGTCTTCTTGCTTTCTTGATAATGTCTTTTGATGAACAAACATTTTTAATTTTGACGAAGTTTGTTTTATCTCATTTTTTTTTTCTTTTGTAGCTTGTGCTTTTGGTGTAAATCCATTCCCTACTAGCAGGTACTGAAGATATTTCCCTATGTTTTCTTGTAAGAATTTTATAATATTAGTTCTATAGGTCATTGATCCATTTTTTAATTAATTTTTGTATATGGTGAGAAGCAGGGGTCCACTTTCTTCTTTTCTTTTTTTTTTTTTTCACTGTACACATTTTATTTACAGTTTTGTACACTGTCTTAATATGAATGGGACCGCTTCTCTACTTGAGCCATCTTTAACCAAAGCAAAATAACCTAAGTAATACAAAGTGTTAAAATACAGCATAAAGATACAAAAACAGACATTCTAATTCTAGTTAGGAATGTAATTATGATGTTACATTTTAAAAAATCCACAATTATGTTTAGGAAATCACACATAGATCACTGATTTGAATGAAATGCATAAATTTGTAGCAAAGCTTTGTAGTTACAAAAAACAAAAAAATTACCAAAGAATGCACAAAATTAATGTTTATTCCACCTTTGTGTCATATTCCTGGATCCTTCACCAATGTTACATGAAGAAAAAAACAAAAGCAAAACAAAATGAATAACTGAAATCAGATTCACTAATGTTATCAAGTAGGGAAACAAATAAATTAAAATCTAGCAGCCATCAGCAAGACTACAGCAAAGACAATGCTATAAAAAGAAACAAAAGAAAATTGCTAGAAAAATGCATCATATTCTTTCAAACCAGCATAATATGCTCCTGCATACAATGGAACAAAAACAGAATTTTTTTTTCCTATAAGGTATAGAAATGCAAGTTCTTTTTGAATATTATGGATGGGTAAGTGTGTTTGTAATGGTAATTCTACTAAGCTATTACAGAGTGGGCCAGGAATACATTTATGGATTCTGGGGGCGACGTGCACTGTAATTCTTTGATTGGGATAGTGGATACGCTAGCCAAAATTAAAAAAATAAAAAAAAAAGAGAGAGAAAATAATATATGAACACAGAAATACAAGACAAAGGCGAATGAGACTTCTCTTATATCTTAGCAACATTTAGATGGAAATCAAATTTAAATGCAGTCCACTCTGCTTTTGAAGAGGCTTTGGTTCAGCTCCCAAATCTCGATTGCTTGATGCAGTCTCCTATGAGAATACTCAGAAGGTGTCTTCTTAAACAACAAACCTATTTTTAGTGGTGGAG
The DNA here is from genome assembly GCA_026826555.1 of Tolypeutes matacus. Taxonomy (NCBI): domain Eukaryota; kingdom Metazoa; phylum Chordata; class Mammalia; order Cingulata; family Chlamyphoridae; genus Tolypeutes; species Tolypeutes matacus. The sequence goes on along the minus strand of JAKSZT010054053.1, from coordinate 2,833,600 downwards.
CCGCTCTTAGGAGCTGTGTCTGCATGGGACTGATAACCAATCACTATCTTTGGAGGAAGTCCTAACCTTTCTTTGTATATCCTCCCTATATGTGTAACAGCTTCTCTGTTTTCACATTCAGTAGTCCATATTGCTATTTTATCACCTTTTGTTCTAACGTTAACAACGGCTCCACATACATCATCACTGTAGTCATCAAAAGATTCTCCAATAAGGCACAGAAGTGTCTCTAGCCAAAAGCGATCAAGGTCACTTCTTCTCTGCTGTTTGTTCAATGTAATTAGCCATCGTCCTCCTCGTTTGTTTTTTTCATCTTCCCACATAGGCTCAATACCATCCTTAAAAAGTGAGTAGTCACAGCCAGGCATTAAATTACTAGACAACTGGATATGGTCGTACAGACTGTTCTGTAGTGGATGTTTAATATAGTGTTCTGTGTTAGCAACCTCCTGATTAGATTCTGTTTTCTCTTCTTCTGTAGGTGGGGGATTAGGAGTAGGGGTGGTTTCCGGTTCCACTGTCGCCATCTTAGATCAATCTCCACTTTCTTCTTTTCTATGTGGATTTCCAGTTGTCCCAACACCCTTTGTTGAAGAGACTATTCTTTCCCTGTTGAATGGACTTGACACCCTTGTCGAATATCAACTGGCCAATGATGTAGGGATTTATCTCTGGATTCTCAGTTGTGTTCCATTGGTCTATATGTCTATCATCATGCCAGTGCCTGCTGTTTGTTTTTTTTAAGATTTATTTATTTATTTCTCCCCTTCCTCACTGTTTTGTGCTTGCTGTCTGCTCTCTGTGTGTTCTTCTGTGTCCCCTTGTCTTCTCTTTAAGTGGCATCGGGAACAGATTTTCGGACCTTCCAGAATGGAGAAATGCGCTGAATTTCTTGTGTCACCTCAGCTCCCTCGTCTGCCGCATCTCTTATTATCTCTCTTCTGTGTCTCTTTTTGTTGTGTCATCTTACTGCTTCAGCTCTCTGTGTGGGCTAGCACTCCTGCACGGTCCTGCACTCCGCATGGGCCAGCTCTCCACATGGGCCAGCACACTGCGTGGGCCAGCTCACTGCACGGGCCAGTTGGCCATGTGGGCTTGCTTTCCACCAGGAGGCCCCGGGAAGCCAACCCTGGACCTTCTAAATGGTAGGTGGGAGCCCAATCACTGGGCCACATCTGCTTCCCACCATGCTGTTTTTTTTTTTTTTTTTTTTTTTCTATGCTGTTTTAATTACTAGAGCTTTGTAATTAAGCTCCAGTAATTAAATTAATTTTGTAGTAAATTTTGAAATCAGGAAATATGAGTCTTCCAACTTTGTTCTTTTTCAAGTTTTTTCAAGATTGTTTTGGCTCTTTGGGGCCCTTTGCAATTCCATGTGAATTTGAGAATCATCTTTTCCTTTTCTGCAAAAAGAAAAAAAAACAAAAACAAATATAGAGGATTATGTGAAGATGGCAATGGACTGACATGCAGAGCTGAATGGTCTCACAAAAACAATGGAGAAAGAGCCAAAAGCTGTCCGGGGATCTGCTTTGGGGGTCAGCAGATGAGGACAGTGCTGCAAAACTCCCAGGAGGGCAAAGGACAGAGAGACGAAGAAGCTGAAAAGACAAACATGAATTACCAAGCCCCCATGGCAGCCTGAAAAGGCTTCCCTCAACCCCACCCCCAGGATATTAAGCTGGGGTAAAACCCCTGTCTGACTGTAGCCGACTGAGAGGGGAACAGACATCTTCCTCCCTGTCAGCTTTTTCAAGGGAAAAGGGAGGGGAGGGCGGGGTGTTCATTTTCAGTGAATTTGGCCAGCAGAGCACACTTTGAATCTCTCCATCTGGAACACAGGAAAGCCCAAACTAAAACACCTCCATAGAAAGGTGTGTCGACTAGTGCCATCTGCTAGTCAGTCTAGAAACTGCATGTACATAAAACTGCTCGCACTCTCTATATCCAACCCCTGGGAGAAAATCTGTGTCCTGAAGTGAGTCCCTGGCCCGATTTTGAAAACTTAAGCTGGGCAATTTGAAAGCTTGCAAAGAAAAGTAACAGACCTTATGGGGAATGAAAGACACAATGGATGAGATTAAAAATACATTAGAGGCACATAAGAGCAGATTTGAATTGCTTGAAGACAAAATTAGTGATTTTGAGGACAGAACATCTGAACTAGAAAAGAAAGGAGAACAGAAAGAGAAAAAATGGAACGGAGACTCAGGGAATTGAATGACAACGCAAAACACACAAACATTCTCATTATTGGTGTCCCAGAGGAGAAGAAAATGGAAAAGGAGCCCAAAGAATATTTGAGGAAATAATGACTGAGAACTTCCCAACCCTTATGAAGGACATAAATATCAATATCCAAGAAGGACAACGCACCCCAAACAGAATAAATCTGAATAGACCTACCCAGAGACACCTACTATTCAGAATGACAAATATCAGAGATAAAGAGAGAATTCTGAAAGCAGCAAGAGAAAAGCAAAGCATCACATACAAGGGAAACTCTATAAGATTAAGTGCTGACCTCTCATCAGAAACCATGGAGGAGAGAAGAAAGTGGTATGATATATTTAAGGTACCGAAAGAGAAAAACTGCCAGCCAAGAATTCTGTATCTGGCAAAGCTGTCCTTCAAAAATGAGGGTGAGTTCAAAGTCTTAACAGACAAACAAAACCTGATAGAATATCTAACCAAAAGACAAGCTTTGCAAGAGATACTAAAGGGGGTGCTGTAGCCTGAACAGAAAAAACAATGGTGAGAGATTTGGAAAAGAGTTTATCAAAGTCCGATGAAAGAAAGTATATAGCATGAATTATTTGAATCTTTTTTGATTATCATTTAAAGTTTCAGACACAGGAACATTTATTTTGGAGAAACAGGGCAAAACTCCTGTTTGTCAGATAAAATTTCAGATGAAGCATATAAATCTAAATGGTAGCATTATTGTATAGTATTTAGACTATGTTTTGATAAGTTATGGTTTATACTTAAGATTAGAATTCTGAGCATGTTTTTGAAGTATAAATTTAATTTAATCCAAATATATGGGTGTATACATTTAAAAGACACAATTTAAAAAGCAAATTCTTGAATAGAAAATAACTTGGTCGGGAAGCGGCTGTGGCTCAATCAGTAGGGCTCCCGTTTACCATATGGGATGCCCCGGGTTCGGTTCCCGGGGCCTCCTGGTGAAGGCAAGCCCGCCTGCACGGCGTGGTTAGCTGACCCAGTGAGCACAAGCAGCAAGGGGGGGATAAATGAATAAATAAATAAAATCTTTAAAAAAAAAAAAAAAAGAAAATAACTTGGTCAGTGTTATTAAAATGTTGACTCATGGACTTTTGTTTTATGATAAAGTAAATAAGTGATTGCTTTCTCTCCTAGAAATATACTGCTGTTACTATTCACTCTGTTTTCCTTGCTTCTGCAAAGTAAGTTTGTCACAAGGCTTAAGTGTTTTTAATATTCATTTTGATTCAGAGTTGTGGTTTTGTTATATGTGGAATCTTTGAAACTTCAGCCAAAAATGCATGCAAATGTGAACATTCTGAAGTTTCTCTTAATTTTGATTTGTACTTAAGTTTTTAGCTTTAAACAAGTTGTAACAATAGTAGTTGCCTCCTTCAGTATTTGTTAGATGTGTGAAATACTGATAAATGTCACAACAATGGTTTTATTTTTAGATTATCACTGTAGGTAGCTTAGTCCTTACCATAACTGTCATTTTTTTTAAGTGTGCTTTTTTTTAATGAGCAGATTTTACATACATACATCATAATAAATTGTAATGCTACATTTAAAAAAAATAGGGGATGATGTGGGAGAGGGAGGGGGGTACATGAGAAACCCTCATAATTTCAATGTAACTTTTCTGTAATCTAAAACCTCTTTAAAAATAAAGTTTATTACATTAAAAAAAAAAAAAAAAAAGGCTGCTAGAATTTTATAGGGATTGCATTGAATTTGTAGATCCTTTAGGAAGTATTGACATTTTAACAATATTAAGTCTTCCAATCCATGAATATGGGATGTCTTCCCATTTATTTAGGTCTTCTTTAATTTCTTTCAGCATTGTTTTGTAGTTTTCAGTGTGCAGGTCTTTCACCTTCTTGGTTAAAGTATTCTGTTCTTTTAGATGGTGTTATAAATGGAATTGTCTTGATTTCCTTTTCAGATTGTTTATTACTGGTTTGCAGAAACCCAGCTGACTTCTGCATGTTTACCTTATAACCTGCAACTTTGCTGAATTCGTTTGTTAATTCTATTAGGTTTCTTATGGATTCTTTGGGATTTTCTATATATTGGATCATGTCATCTGCAAATAGGGATAATTTTACTTCTTCCTTTGTAATGTGGATGCTCTTTATTTCTTTCCTTTACCTGATTGCTCTAGCTAGTACTTCCAGTACACTACTGAATAACAGTAGTGACAGCCGGTATCCTTGTCTTTTTCTTGGTCTTAAGAGGAAAGCTTTCAGTCTTTCACCATTGAGTATAATATTTGCTGTGGGTTTTTCATAAATGTCCTTTATCATGTATTAGTCAGCCAAAGGGGTGCTAATGCGAAATATCAGAGATTGGTTGGTCTTTATAAAGGGTATTTATTTGGGTAGAAGTCCACAGTTACCAGGCCGTAAAGCTTAAGTTTCTTCCCTTACCAAAGTCTATTGCCACGTGTTAGAGCAAGACAGCTGCCGACGTTTGCCACGTTCAGGCTTCTTGGGTTCCTCTCTTCCCAAGGCTGCATTCCTCTCCAGGCTTAGCTCCTCTGGTTCCTCCACAAGCTCAGCTGTAGACTGTGAGGCTCTCTGGGCTTTGCCTCTCTCCACAAGGCCAGCTGTGAACTCTCAGGAGAATGGCTCGTCTTTATCCCGGGGCCTTCTCTCCAACATCAAAACTCCAATATCAAAACTACTCCCTCTGTCCTTTGCCTTGCATTTTATATTTGATTCCCCCACCCACCAAGGGGTGGGGCTCAACACCCTACTGACATGGCCCAGTTAACGCCCTAATCATAACTTAATCATGCCCAGATTAGCATACCAGTTTACAAGCATGATCCAGTTATATTTTTGGAATTCATAATTATATCAAACTGCCCAACTGCAACACCTAGTTTTATGCACGTTTTTATCATGAAAGGATGTTTGATTTTTGTCAAATGCCTTTTCTGCCTCAATTGAAATGACCATGTGATTTTTCCCCTTTATTCTATTAATGTGGTATATTACATTGATTGATTTTTTTATGTTGAACTATCCTTGCATTCCTGGAATAAATCTCACCTAGTCATGGTGTATAATTCTTTTAATACACTGTTGGATTCTGTTTGCTAGTATTTTGCTGAGAAGTCATAAGAGTGTTGGTCTGTAATTTTCTTTCCTTGTGCTGTCTTTACCTGGATTTGGTATAAGAATAATGCTGACCTCATAGAATGAGTTAGAAAGTAATCCCTTCGGAAGTGGCTGTGGCTCAATCAGTGGGGCTCCCGTTTACCATATGGGAGGCCCCGGGTTCGGTTCCCGGGGCCTCCTGGTGAGGGCAGGCCCGCCCACACGGCGTGGTTGGCTGACCCAGCGAGCACAAGCAGCAAGGGAGGAATAAATGAATAAATAAATAAAATCTTTAAAAAAAAAAAAAAAAAAGAAAGTAATCCCTTCACTTTTCTTTTTTGGAAGAGTTTGAGAAAGGTTGGAGTTAAATCTTCTTTAAATGTTTGGTGGAATTCAGTAGTGAGTCTCTTGTAGATAGCATATGGATGGATGATGCTTTATCATCCAATCTACCAGTCTCTGCCTTTTAATAGGTAAATTTTTTTTACTTTATAAACTGATTTATATTTTACATAATGGAGTCATACAATATGTTACACAATATATTTAGTTCATAGTAACACAATCATACAGTATTTGTCCTTTTGTGTCTGGCTTGCTTCATTCAACATAATGTCCGCCAGGTTCATCCATGTTGTCATATGTTTTACAATTTCATTTCTTTGTACTGCTGCATAATATTCCATCGTGTGGCTACATCACAGTTTGTTTATCCATTCATCAGTTGTTGGACACCTGGGTTTTTCCAACTTTTGGCAATCATGAATAATGCTGCTATGAACATAGGTGTGCAGATGTCTATTCGTGTTACTGCTCTCAGTTCTTCTAGGTATATACCCAGTAGTGGTATTGCAGAGTTACATGGCAAATATATATTCAGCTTCTTTAGGAACTGCCAAACAGTCCTCCACAGTGGCTGTACCATTCTGCATTCTCATCAACAGTGAATAAGTGTTCCTATCTCTCCACATCCTCTCCCACACTTATAGTTCTCTGTTTTTTTAATAGTGGCCATTCTGATAGGTGTGAAATGATATCTAATTGTAGTTTTGATTTGCATTTCCCTAATCATTTGTGATGTTGAACATATTTTCATGTGTTTTTTTGCCATTTGTATTTCTTCTTTGGACTAACGTCTATTCAAATCTTTTGCCCATTTTTTAAATGCGTTGTTTGTCTTTTTATTGTTGAGTTGTAACATCTCTTTATGTATCATGGATATTAAACCCTTATCAGACATATGATTTCCAAATATTTTCTCCCATTGAATCCCTTTTCACCCTTTTGACAAAGTCCTGTGAGGTACAAATGCATTTAATTTTGAGGAGGTCCCATTTATCTGTGTTTTCTTTTGCTGCATGTGCTTTGAGTGTAAGATCCAAGAAACCACCACCTAACACAAGGTCTTTAAGATGTTTCCCTACATTTTCTTCTAGTAGTTTTATGGTTCTCGCTTTTATATTTAGGTCTTTGATCCATTTTGAGTCTATTCTTGTATAGGGAATGAGATCGGGGTCCTCTTTCATTCTTTTCATTATAAATATCCAGTTCTCCCAGCACCATTTGTTGAAGAGACTGTTTTGTCCAGTTAACATGGACTTGGTAGGTTTGTCAAAAACAATTGACCATAGAGGTGAGGGTTTATTTCTAGGCTTGATTGATGTGTCTATCTTTATGCCAGTACCATACTGTTTTGACCACTGTAGCTTTGTAATATGTTTCAAGATCAGGCAGTGAAATTCCTCCCATGTTGCTCTTCTGTTTTCAGAATGCTTTTGGCTATTCGAGTGAAATTTCCCTTCCAAGTGAATTTGGTAATTGCCTTTTCTAATTCTGTAAAGTAAGCTGTTGGGATTTTGATTAGTATTGCATTGTATCTATAAATCAGTTTGGGTAAGATTGACATCTTCACGACATTTATTCTTCCATTCCATGAACATGGAACATCTTTCCATTTGTTTAGGTCTTTTTAAATTTCTTTTAGCGTTGTTCTATAGTTTTCTGCATATAGGTCCTGTACTTCTTTGGTTGAATTACTTCCTAGGTATTTGAGTCTTTTATGATCCTATTGAAAATGGAATTTTTCCCCTGATTTCCTCCTCAGATTGTTCAGTTCTAGTGTACAAAAACATTACTGATTTTTGCATGTTGATCTTGTATCCTACGACTTTCCTGAACTCATTTGTTAGCTGAAGTAGCTTTGTCATGGATACTTCAGAATTTTCCAAGGAGAAGATCATGTCATCCATAAACAGTGAGAGTTTTACTTCCTCTTCTCCTGTTTAGATGCCTTCATTTTTTTTTTTTTTTTTTTTTTTTTTTTTTTTTTTTGTCAAATTGCTCTAGCTAGAACTTGTAGTACAATATTTAATAACAATGGTGACAGTGGGCATCCTTGTCTTGTTCCCGATCTTAGAGGGAAAGCTTTCAACATTTCCCCATTAAGTACGATATTGGCTGTGGTTTTTTCATATATGCCTTTTATCATATTGAGGAATTTTCCTTCTATTCCTATCTTTTGAAATGTGTTTATCAAAAAAAGGATACCGGATTTTGTCAGATGCCTTTTCTGCATTGATCGAGATGATCATGTTGTTTTTTTCCTTCAGTTTGTTAATGTGGTGTATTACGTTGATTGATTTTCTTATGTTAAACCAGTCTTGCATACCAGGAATAAATCCCACTTGGTTGTGATGTATAAGTCTTTTGATATGCTGATGGATTCAATTTGCAAGTATTTTGTTGAGAATTTTTGCATTATGTTCATTAGAGAGACTGGTCTGTAATTTTATTTTCTTGTAGTATATTTGTCTGGCTTCAGTATTAAGGTGATGTTGGCTTCATTAAATGTGTTGGACAATTTCAATTTTTTGGAAGAGTTTTAACAGGATTGGTGTTAATTCTTTTCTAAATGTTTGGTAGAATTCACCTGTGAAGCTATCTGGTCCTTGACTTTTCTTTGCTGGGAGATTTTTGCTGACGGATTCAGTCTCCTTAAATGTGATTGGTTTGTTAAGTTTTTGTATTTCTTGTAGTGTCAGTGTAGATTGTTGGTGCATTTCTAGGAATTTGTCCATTTCATCTAGGTTGTCTAGTTTGTTGGCATACAGTTTCTCATAATATCCTCTTATGATTCTTTTTATTTCTGTGGGGTCAGTTGTAACATCCTCCCTTTCATTTCTGATTATATTTATTTGCATCTTCTCTCTTTTTTTCTTTGTTTGTCTAGCTAGGGGTTTGTCAATTTTATTGATCTTCTCAAAAAACCAGCTTTTGGTTTTGTTGATTTTCTCTATTGCTTTTTGTTGTTGTTGTTCTCCATTTCCTTTATTTCTGCTCTAATCTTTATTATTTATTTCCTTCTGCTTGCTTTGGGATTGGTTTGCTGTTTTTTTTCTAATTTCTCTAGTTGTTCAGTTAAATCTCTGAGTTTAGCTCTTTCTTCAATTTTAATATAGGTGTTTATAGCTTTAAATTTCCCTCTCAAGACTTCCTTCACTGTATCTCATAAGTTTTTTTTTTGTTTGTTTGTTTGTTTTTTAAAGATTTATTTATTTACTTTATCCATTTTAAAAAACCCCCTTCCCCATTTGCTGTTTTTGTGTGTGTGTTCATTCGCTGGGCAATTCTCAGTGTCTGTTTCCTGCCATCTCTTCTCATCCTCCTCCTCCAGTCTTCACCAGGATTCGATCCAGGAGACCTCCGATGTAGGAGAGAGGTATTCTGCCACCTGCGCCACCTCAGCTCCTGGCTTCTGGAGCTTTCGGAGCATCTCGTCTTGTCTCTCCCCTGTTACTTCATCATCCTGCCGCATGGCTCCTGGGGCCCGACGGCTCAGCGGCACACAGAGCCTGGCAGCCCATGCGCCTTCTATATATATATTTTTTATTTTACTGGGAGGTCCCGGGAATCGAACCCAGGTCCCTCCATATGGCAGACGGACGCCCAACCATTTGAGCCACATCCGCCCCCTATCCCATAAGTTTTGATAAGTTGTGTTCTCATTTTCATTTGTCTCAATTTATTTACTGATTTCACTTGCAATTTCTTCTTTGACCCACTGATTATTTAGGAGTGTGTTATTTAGCCTCTACACATTTGTGAATTTACCTTTTTCCTGTCTATTATTGATTTCCAGTTTGATTCCATTATGATCTGAGAAGGTGCTTTGTATAATTTCAGTCTTTTTATATTTATTGAGAGCTGCACTGTGCCCTAACATGTGGTCTATCCTGGAGAAAGATCCATGGGCACTTGAGAAGAATGTATAACCCGCTGAATTTGGATGCAGTATTCTGTATATGTCTGTTAGGTCTAACTCTTTTGTAGTATTGTTCAAGTTTTCTGTTTCCTTGATGATCTTTTGTTGCGTCATCTTGCTGCGCCAGCTCTCCTTGCGGGCCAGCTTCCCTTTCACATGAGGCCCCGGGAATCAAACCCTGAACCTCCTATATGGTAAGCAGGAGCACAATCCCTTGAGCCACACCCATTTCCCAAGGATTTCAAATTCTTCTTTGCGCTCACTCAGTGTTTTCTTTATGTCATTTATATCTTTAACCATATTGTCTTTCAACTCATTAATTTGATTTTAGAAATTTGTGCGCATCTCAGTGATTAGTTCTCTCAAATTCTACATCTCTTCTGGGGCTTTGATATATTCCTTTTCTTGGGCCGTGTCTTCTATTCTCTTAGTATGGCTCAGAATTTTTTGCTGATATCTAGGCATCTGATTAGATTAGGAGATTGGGAGGAGCCTTTATCTTTGGCCCCTTACTGGCTCCCAAGGCAAACAGTGGTGCAGCCCCACCGGGCCTGGATGGGCTGGTGGGACCCAGCAGACCAAATTTGTGGGCCAGAAGCTGAGTCAACCTTAGGCTGTGTCCCTCTCTCTCTCCCCTTTTCTGGAGCGGTAGATCCCTGGAGCCCCCTTTGTCTGTAGTGGCAGGCCTAGAGACCTGAGAATTCTGAAGTGTCTTTAGTGTGGGTGATGGTGCCGACAGCAGCAGCTGCTGGCTTCATCTCATAGTTCTGTTGTCCCGATTTCCCTCCTTTGTCCCTTTCTCCTCTGGACAGTGTCCAGCCTTCGTCTGGTGTCTAAACCCTAGAAGATTTTTTTCTAGGCTGTTTCAGCCTGTCCTCTAGCTATTGTTTTGGTGGAGAAGAGAGTCCCATTAGCATTTCTTTTAGCACAGGTCTTCTGGTAATGAGCTCTTTCAGCTTTTGTTTATCTGTAAAGGTCTTAATTTCTCCTCCAATTTTGTCAGAGACTTCTTGGTTGATAGGTTTTTTTCCCCCTTTAAGGACTTTAAATATACTGTCCTACTGTGTTCTGGCTTCCATGGTTTCTGATGAGAAATCCACTGTTAATCTTATTGGGGAATCCCTTGAATGTGACAAGTTGCTACTCTCTTACCACTTTCAAAATCCATTTTGACAACTTCACTCTAATGTGTCTTGGTAAAGATCTCTTAGAGTCTGCCCTGCTTGGAGTTCATTGAGCTTCCTGGATGTGTATATTCATGTCTTTCATCATATTTGAGAATTTTTTTACCATTATTTCCTCAAATGCTTTTTCCACCCTTTCTCATTGGACTCCAATGAGGCATATATTGGTGTCCACAGGTCTTTCAGACTCTGTTCATTATTTTTTTCTTTCTCTTATTAGATAATGTCAGTTGTCTTCAAGTTCACTGAGACTTTCTTCTGGTCAAATCTATTATTGAATCCAAATAGTAAGTTTTCCAATTACTATACTTTGCAGCGCCAAAATTTCTGTTTGGTTCCTTTTTATAACTTCTTTTTTTTTTTTTTTTTTTTTTTTTTTTAAGGTTTATTTATTTACTTTTATCCAATTTTTACACACCCCCATTTTTGCTGTTTCTGTGTCCATTCACTGGGCAACTCTCTGTGTCCATTTCCTGCCCTCTTTTCTCATCCTCCTCCTGTCTTCACTGGGATTCGATCCTCAGAATCTCTGACGTTAGAGAGAGGCGTCCTACCACCTGTGCCACCTTAGTTCCTGGTTTTTCTGTGCGTCTCATCTTGGCTCTCCCTTGTTTCACTCTCCTGTTATGTTATCATCTTGCTGTGTGGCTCGCGGGGCCTGGCAGTGTACCAGGGGCCTGGCGGTGCACCCATGCATGGGGCCTGGCGGCCCACGTGCCTTTTATATTTTTCTTTTTTTTATTTTTACCAGGAGGTCCCGGGGATCAAACCCAGGTCCCTCCATATGGGAGACAGACGCCTAGCCATTTGAGCCACAAACATCCCCCTGCTGTATCTCTAAAGGTTGACCAAAGATACCCAAAGTTACAGTCTTTTCCCATACAGGATGGTCATAATAAATCAGGCTTAGTTTATCACCAGCATTCTAAAAACCAGACCTAGAGAGAAAAACTAGGTCTGGGGACACATGCATGGTTTCTAATGTAGCGAATGTTTAGCCTACCCTGATTATCACAAAATCAGGACAGCGAGAATATTCGCAATTTTATAATTTCTTATCTATGTATTTTGCTCAGATAATGTGTTCCTAGTTTTTTTTACAGTTCTTTGTATATATATTTCTTTAGCTCATTGAACATATTTAAGACAGTTGATTTAAAGTCTTTGGCTAGGGAAGTGGATGTGGCTCAAGCAGTTGGGTGCCCACCTACCACATGGGAGGTTCCAGATTTGGTTCCCCGTGCCTCCTAAAGAATACAAGCAAGACAGTGAGCAGGCCCGGCAAGCTGACACAATAAGATGATGCAGCAAGATGATACACCAAAGAAAGACAGTCCCAGGTTCAGTTCCCGGTGTCTCCTGAAAAACAAAGACGAACAGAGAGCAGACAGCAAGTACAAACAATGCAGGGGGTGGGGTTCTAAATAAAAAAATAAAATAAATCTTTAAAGAATTTGACTAATAGCTCCAAGGGATAGTTTCTAGCTAATTATTTTTTTCTGTTAATAAACTATACTTTCCTGTTTATTGTTGTGTTTTGTAGTTTTTTATTGAGAATTGGACATTCTGAGTATTATGTTGTTATAACTCTGGAAATCTAGTCTCCCACCCCTCTGGAATTGCTAGCTAATGGTGTTTTTGTTGTTGTTTGGGTGGGTTGGAGTCATCAATATGTGACTTTTCCAAACTATTTTTGCTCCCAAACATGGAAGAGAGAGAGAGAAGAGAGAGGGAAAGGGGAGAGGGGAAAGGGGAGAAGAGTGAGAGAGAAAAAGAGAGAGAAGTTCTGCTGCTTTTGCCTAAGTAGGATTGGAGCAATGGCTGCCCTCTGAGCCAGCCCTCCAGCCATCTGAAGTAGCTGATCACAAGCAGTGATCAATGATCAGACCACACAACTCTGGATTTTCAAGAATTAGGTCTTTATATCCTACCCTGGCACCAGCAAGCTGCCCCGGGAGCCTGGGCTGCAGTCCCCGTTGCTGCCTGCCGTGCAGATGGGGAATGGAAGATGGTTGCTGCTGCACCAAGGGTGAAAATTCACAGATATTTACTGCTCTTCCCTGGCTGCTGTATCCATGTTCCACTAGACTCCAGAGTTTCAAAATAGTTGTTAGACAGCTCCTGCCAGTTCAATAGTTGTTTTGGTAGAGGAACTCATTCTTGGAGCTTCCTACTCTACCATCTTTCCACAATCCTCATCCCTATTTATTTTTGAATAGGAAACATGTTCACATAGATATAATTCAAAAGATACAAGAGTACACAGTGGGGAAGCGGCTGTGGCTCAATTAGTGGGGCTCCCGTTTACCATATGGGAGGTCTCGGGTTCGGTTCCCGGGGCCTCCTGGTGAGGGCAAGCCCGCCCGCATGGCGTGGTTGGCTGACCCGGCGAGCACAGGCAGCAGGGGGGGGGATAAATGAATAAATAAATAAAATCTTTAAAAAAAAAAAAAAAACATTAAAAAAAAAAAAAAAGAGTACACAGTGGGGAGCAGATGCGGCTCAAGCGGTTGAGCTCCCGCCACCCACATGGGAGGTCCTGGGTTCAATTTCCGGTGCCTCTTGAAAAAAACAAAACAAAATAAAAAACACCAAACAACAGAAAAACAAATGAGAAAAACAACTCAGAGAAGCTGATGTGGCTCAGTGGTCGAGCATTGGCTTCCCACATTCAAGGTCCCGGGTTCAATCCCAAGCCCCCGATAACTCAAAAAAAAAAAAAAAAGTACAGTGAAGGCTACTTCCCCTGTCCCCTAAGAACCAGTTTCCCATCCCTAGAAGCTACCACTGTTAAATGTATCCTTCCAGAGATATTTCATGCATATACAAATACAAAATCTTCCCCCACACATACACATCCACTCTTCTTTTTACATAAATGATAACATTCTGTACATACCATTTTGTACCTTGCTTTTTTCACTTAATAATATCTTGAAAATCATTCCATATCAGAGCATAAAGAACTTCTTCATTCTTTTTGTGGCTGCATGGTCTTCCATTATATGGATGTATCAGAATTTATTTAACCAGTGTCCTATTGCTAATATTTAAGTTGTGTCCTATCTTTTTGCTATTTCAAGCAATTCTATGTTGAGAAACTTTGCACTTATGTCGTTTTGCACTTATCTGCAGGCTAAATGATCTGTAGATTAAATTCCTAGAAGAGGAATTGCTGGGTCAATGGTATATATGTGGTTTTTGTTTGTTTTTTTACTGGGAGGTACTGGGGATCGAACCCCGGTCTCTCCATATGGCAGACGGACGCCGAACCTCTTGAGCCACATCCGTTTCCCTATATATGTGTTTTTAATTCTTATGTATATTACTAATTTACTTTCCATAATCACAGGCTCAATTTGCACTCCTACTAGCAAAATATGAGACTGTCCATTATCCTAGCCCTTTGTCAACTCACCGTGCTATCCATTTTATTTTTCTCTGCCAATCTGATAGGTGAAAAATGGTCTTAGTAGAGTTTTAATTTTGTATTTCACTGATTACGGATGAGATTTGAGCATTTTTATATGTTTAAGATGCATTTGTACTTCCCACAAGAATTGTCTATCAGGGGGCGGATGTGGCTCAGATGGTTGGGCGTCCGTCTGCCATATGGAGGGACCTGGGTTCCATCCCCGGGACCTCCCGGTAAAATAAAAAAATATATATAGAAGGCACATGGGCTGCCAGGCTCTGTGTGCCGGTGAGCCACCAGGCCCCGGGAGCCATGCAGCAAGGTGATGATGTAACAGGAGAGAGACGCAGGGGAGAGACAAGATGAGATGTTCCGAAAGCTCTGAAAACCAGGAACCGAGGTGGCACAGGTGGTAGAACACCTCTCTCCTACTTCAGAGGTCTCCAGGATCGAATCCTGGTGAAGACTGGAGGAGGAGGAGGAGAAGAGATGACAGGAAACAGACACAGAGAATTGCCCAGCAAATGGACACAAAACAGCAAATGGGGAAGGGAGGGTTTAAAATGGATAAAGTAAGTAAATAAATCTTTAAAAAAAAAAAAAAAAAGAATTGTCTATCATATCATTTGCTTATTTTCCTATTGGTTATCAGTATTGATTTGTAGGAATTCTCAATATAAAGTAAAGAAATTAGACCTTTGTGATAAGAGTTGCAAACATTTTTTCCAGTTTTATGTTTGTTTCTTAATATTACTTTTATTGGGTTTTGCTGTGATTTTTTTTTTATTTTTATGCGGCCAAATTTATTAACTTTTTCTTTTATGACTTCTGGGTTTTGTGTCATAGTTAGAAAGGGATTCCTCACTCAAACATTACTTTAAACTCTTCCTGTAGTTTCTTCTTATGCTCTTATGGTTTCCTTTTTTTACGTTAAGATTTTGATCCATTTGGAGTTTATACTAATGAAAAATTTATGAAATAGAGAGCTAAATTTATTTTTTCTCAGTGGCTACCTGCTTGTCCTAGCATTTTTTATTGAATAATCCCTCCCTTTTCCCCAGTGATTTGAGATGCCACCTGTATGGCTATTATTAATCCTTGCCAATTTGATGGGAGAAAGAAATTTATCCTTTTTTGTTTGTTTTCATTTTCATATGTTTGGCTATCCATATTAATTAACTGTTTTCTATATATTGATTATTTATACTTTTGCAAATTCCAATTTTTGCCATTGCCCTTTGTTATAAGTAGGATTATGCTTGCAAATATTTTCCTCAGTTTTTCATAAACGTTCAGTGTTGTTTGTGGCATTCTGATGATGTTATCTTCAAATTTTTGAATATTTTTTCTTCACTGGTGTCCTACCTCTTCAGGTAGTTAGAAATTAAACTGAAGCAACTGAAGCACAGAGATTTAATAACTTTTCCCAATTTCATATAGTCTTTAGTATAAAGTACAGCCCCTGATACCTGAAGAAGAAAAAAATACATATATACCTTTAACCCATTCATTGTTTTGCAGGGAGTGTCACATTCAAGGCCTAACACTAAGGACATTTCACTGTGTTATGCCAATCGCTCTGCATCCCTCTTCCACCTGGGTCAGTATGAAGTGAGTATCAGGATGCCTGGTATTATTTGATGGATCTGTAGGGATTTCACTTGGTGACTGGCCTTTCATCTCTGCTTCTACCTTAGAACACTAAATTAAACCATCTTGCAGTTGGTTGAATTGGAAGCCCATTGGTATCTACTCAAACTTGTTCTTTCTCCTGACTTATTTCACCTGTCACAGTGATCACACAGGGCAGTGTTGGTTGACAGAAAGAGTTATGGTACATTCCACAAGCCAATCAATTGTATCCAATAGGTCAGCATTCTCAGTGTGGAGATCATTTGTGAGATATGCTGCTAATAATAATTCAGGTTCTGAGTGTTTGCAAATTATTTGCTTTTTTTTTTTTTTTTCATGTTCAAAATTATCTCTGCAATAATATAGCTTACCCTCAATATGCTTTTTTTGGGTGACAAAGTAAATGGCATACTGAAATGTCTGTGCATGCCTATCAGGGGACAGTCTGTATTGGAGTGGCTTTCTTCTCATACCCTAATTGTGCCAACAGAAAAAAATATTGAGAATTGTGTCTGAAGTTTTTAAACAAGGAAGTAGCCAGAATCAGATTTATATTTCAGGAAGATAACTCTGAGATATCTTCAATTTGTAATAGGTCTAAAGGCAATCTCTAAATTACCATTCTGTTACATCCACAGAAATTCATATTATACCCTAGAGCTAAGAACTATTTGAATAGCCACAAGTTCACACTCTTTGCCTTAGAGATCAAATAATCTAACTGTAGGTCCTAAGCAAGAAAGTGCTGGACTAGAGAGGACAATTATTAGAAGAATTTGCAAAACATTTAACCTTTTATAACTTCCCTATATTGGTTGTTTCCATTTCTCTTCTTATAATAATAATTCATTGAACACTTATAATATTCTAGGCACTCTTTTGAGTACTTTAGACATATTATCTTTTTTTTATTATTTCTTTATTTATTCCCCAACCCACACCCCCATTTGTCTGATCTCTGTGTCCATTCATTGTGTGTTCTTTTGTGTCTGCTTATCTTCTCTTTAGGCAGCACCAGAAACTGATCCTGGGACCTTCTGGAGTGGGAGAGGGGCACTCAATCTTTTGTGTCATCTCAGCTCCCTGGTCTGCTGTGTCTCTTATTGTCTCTCCTCTGTGTCTCTTTTTGTTGGTCATCTTGCTGTGCCAGCTCTCCGCGTGGGCCAGCACTCCATGCGGACCAGCACTCCACATGGGCCAGCTTGCCTTCACCAGGAGGCCCCGGGAATTGAACCCTGGATGTTCTATATTGTAGACAGGAGCCCAATTGCTTGAGCCATATCTGCTTCCCATTAGACATATTATCTTGTTTCATCCTCTGAACAACCTTATGAGGTATTATCCCTGTTTTTCAGATGAGAAAACTAAGACACTGAGAAATTGTCACTTGTTCAAGCTTATATAGCTAGTAAGAGGCAGCATCCATAATTGAATGCAGGTCTGTTTGACTTCAAAGTCTGTCCTGTTACCATACTACTTCTATCTGTAAGACTTTTTTTCCTTTAAAAACAGAAAATTTTAATATGACAAACTTAATATCCTCAGCAAATATTACTAATCACTCAATTAAAAGATCACTCAGGTAGAACATGATTTTAAAAAATATAGCATGTGGTTGTAGTTGCTCCATTTTTAATAATCCTTAACTTTCCTATAGATTCTTTGAAAGATATTCAGTAGACATTGAAGAGCAGAAACTAAAGGTCATTTTGGGATTTCCTCTCTGTTTTCAGACATGTCTTAAAGACATCCTCAGAGCACAGATGCATGGGTATCCAGAAAGATTGCAACCCAAGATGATGTTGCGTAAGGCAGAATGTTTGGTGACCCTGGGGAGGCTACAGGAGGCAAGCCAGACCATCAGTGATCTTGAAAGTCATTTCACTGCCAAACCAACCCTAGCAACGTCCAATTTTCAAATTCTGCAGAGAAACCTCAGTCATCTGAAAATTAAGGTCCAAGAAAAGGAGACTCTCACAGAAATCTTCCCAGCAGCTCTAAGCAAAGCATTTAAGGATATGGACCTAAAGGAGGAGAATGAACAAATTTCCAGTGCTTCATCATCTGTCAGCTTACGCATAGACCCTTTAAAAGGCCGTTATCTGATTGCTATAAAAGATATTTTCCCAGGAGAGCTCCTAGTGAAGGAGGACGCTTTTGTGAGTGTCCTTAACCCAGGAGAAATGTCACGATCGCATCATGGCCTAGAGAGCAAGTGGGATACTAGAGTCACCAATGGGGACCTCTACTGTCACCGATGTTTGAAGCACACTTTGGCCATGGTTCCCTGTGATGGATGCAGCTATGCCAAGTATTGCAGCCAGGAGTGTATGCAGCAGGCCTGGGAGCTCTACCACAGTACAGAGTGTGCTCTAGGGGGGCTGCTCCTCACACTGGGTGTCTTTTGTCATATTGCCCTGAGATCGACTCTTTTAGCTGGATTTGAGAATGTTGGTAGAGTCATAAGGAAGCTTTGTGGTGAGATCAGTAACAAAGACAATTATTTACCTGAAAGCAAGAATCAGGGCAAAACACTCAATTATGACCTTGGAGAGAATAAAGAAAATGTTAAAGTAGTTGAGACCCCAATTCCTGGATGTGATATTAATGGGAAGTATGAAAATAATTATAATGCTGTCTTCAATCTTTTGCCCCATACTGAAAACCATAGCCCAGAGCACAAATTCCTCTGTGCCTTAAGTGTTGCTGCACTGTGCAGCCAGCTAGAAGCAGCCAGCTTTCAGGCCCTCGTGCCAGGTCTGAAATCCTCTAAGCTGAAAGCAGCAGTGGCTCCTGCATTGTCTCCAGAGTTGAATATTTGGGGAGTGGCCATGCTGAGACACATGTTACAGCTTCAATGTAATGCTCAAGCAGTAACCACCATACAGCAGACAGGTAAGAAGGAAACTTCTTTTTTTTTTTAATTTGACCTTACAATATTGTCCTTGATGCAACCAATGTTTGGGAAGAAAGAACAGTAAAGGAGTAGTATTCAAACAAATGGGTGGGCTAATAGGAAAACACAGCTGCCTTGTATTAGTATTATGTCATTGAGAAGCTATGTGACCATCCATTCTGCCTCAGTATTCTCATCCATAAAATGGGTAATTTAACCCCACCCAGCTTTGAAGCAGGGGCTGTTAACCGTTTTTGTTCCACAGACCCCTTTGTCAGTCAAGTGAAAACCACAGACCCCTTACTGAGTCCACACTATACTGTGTATTATTTAATAAATATCATACCCGCACCAACACGTCCCCACAAGAATAATGTTTTTTTGAATTTCAATTCAAACTCATGGACCCCTTGTTAAGAATCCCTGCTTTACAGAGTTGTGAGGTTGACATACTTATTTGTATAAAAAATACCTTAAAAAGTTAAAAGTACTATTGAGTTTTTTTATTGCAAAGGAAAACTGACTCAAACAGTAATCTGAGATTTATTAGAAGGATGCGTTCATAGGAATCAAGGGACATCTAAATAGTTATTTCCTTAGAAAGGACAGGAACAATAGTTTGCAGTGCAGCCTGCAGAAAGAGCAGAGTCTGGAGTCAAGTAAGCTATCAGACTCCTAACTCACTCCTGTGACTCAGCTGTTCTCTGTTTCTTCTGTACCCAACTGACGAATGTTTTCTATCCTTCTGTTTTAAGTTTCCAAAAGAGGAATCCGACCCCCCATAATACACCATATGCTGTTGGCCAGCCTGTGCGTGGGCTGTCCTTTGGTCAGGTGGCCAACTCAGTCCATTTAGGGCCACCTCTGGACACAGACCAGCCAAGCCCTGCTTTCCTGAACTGGGTTCTATAGAAAAGGCTGGTTAAGCTAGATGCGGAGGTCAGGTGTGCCCAGTGGCGTGAGTGACATCTCCAGTACAACAGTACTGACAAACAGATACAACTATTATTAGAAAAGAAGTAATGCTTCCAGTTTTTCTATTATATGATCTACATTTTAGAAGAAAATGTCTGTCGATGCAGTTCCTTATACTTTTCTTAATTTTCTAGTTAACTCTATTAAAGGGGGGAAACTAGGTGTTAGCTAAACCCAGCATTTGTAAGCGTATTAATATCAAATTTGGCTTAACTGTGCTAAACATGCTTAGCTCTTTTGCTCTTTTCTCATTAGGTAATCTAGAATTTTGCCAACATTTTTTGTGTTTTTCTCTTTAATTTTTATTCAGCTGCCAAGTTATATGGTGTGTAGGTATCTCACCAAACATGCTTTTGAGTGAGACTCTCTTCCCCATCCTTGAAACACATGGAATATCCAAAAATAGCACTGACCTCCCATCATATTGCCAAATTACATTGCAAGTTAGTCTCTGTTTTCATCTCTGTCTTTTGTTTCTTTGAGTCATTGCTATCTTCTAAAATACATCTATTGAGTGTTTTTACAGAATTATGTTTTCCCATGGGTATAGTCACTTGTGTTTTGTTCTGTATTTCTGAATATAAAACTATAATACGTGGGGGTTCTAGGTAATAATGACGGAAAGTTACCCACTCTTGATTCTGTTATTTGTCTTGCTTTTGAAAGACTTAATAGAACGCACAAAAAAGATACAAATTTCAGTAGCTCTGGAAACTATTTTTCAGGCAAACAATAGCAGTGACCATTAACTAAAGCATGGCTGAATCCTTGAGGCAGAATGGTAGAGCCAAGTAGACAAAAGAAGAGTTTTACATCTGTAACTTTCCTCCATTGACCTGCCCCTCACAATAAGAGGATCTTAAACTAAATGTTTTTGCTCTGTGTGCATGAAATTTCATTATAGTTGATTTTTTATTCTTATAGTGAATTTGGGTGAATTTTCTTACCATTTGTTAAGAGTCAATTTTTGGATAGTAAGAGTTTAGATAACCAGGAAACCTGTATTTTCTGTGGCTAATAAGGACTAGAAGACTAGACACGTGGCATACTAGATACATAGCTACCCAAATGATGGAAAGGGAATTGGAGACTTTGACTTATTCTACAAGATTCTAATTTTTTATGCCTGATCTATCTTATTTATGTGATGTTTTTGAAAATATCTACATTAAAAAACACTAAAAGGGAAGCAGACGTGGCTTAAGCAGTTGAATGCCCGCCTCCCACACCGGAGGTCCCAGGTTTGGTTCCCTGTGCCTCCTAAAAAAAATAAAAATAAAATAAAAAAATAACAAAACAAATGAAAAAAACAACTCAAGGGAGCCAGTGTGGCTCAGTGGTTGAGTGTTGGGTTGAGTGCCCACATATGAGGTCCCGGGTTCATTCCCCAGTACTTAAAAAAAAACAAAAAAAAACACTAAAAGCAAAAATACCAAAATCTTCACAGTGATTAATTCTGAAAGTGGAATTAGGAGTGATTGCTATATTGTTCTTTGAAGTTTTCCATGTGAGTTCTTTAAAACTTTCTAGGAACAGATTGTTTCGAAACTGCATAAACTGTTCCAGAGCATAGGGAAAAACTAGAACTCTTGCCCACTCATTTTATAAAGCCAAGAATAAAAATTATTCTCACTTGTGAATATAGATGTAGAAATCCTGAATCAATCATTGCCATATCATACCCAGCAGTTTATTAAAGGAATAATAATATATGACCACTTCGGGTTTGTTCCAGGAATGCAAGAGTATTTTAATGTGAAGGGATATAAAAGAAAGCTTGAATAAGTGCAGAGACATGCCATGTTCTTAGATGGAAAGACTGAAAAAGTATAAAAACTTTATAAGTTCCCGGCAATTTCAAACAAAATCACAATTGGATTTTTTTGGAACTTGACAATGATTCTAAAGTTCATCTTGAATAAGTGGTTGCAATAGCCTTCTTTTTTTTGAGAGAGAGAGAGAGAGAACTAGAGGGGCCTAGTACTATCAGATTTCATACCAGCATTAAAGCTACAATAATTAAAAACAATATGGTACTGCTATGATAGCTCTCAAAAAAGTATTAGATACTCTCTTCAAATCATTAAGAAGTTAAATATTAAAAAACTAAACCAACTTGTGTATGGGGAGGGGGTATATGGGAACTCTGTACTTCCTACCTGATTTTTCTGTAAACCTACTACTCTAAATTTTTTTAATTTTTAAATTTTTTAAAATAAAAAAAATAGAAAAAAAATAGTTAAAACCATACAAATATTTACAAAAAGATAAGTGAACATTTAGCCTTAGAGTAGGAAAGGCCTTTTTAGGCATACAATACCAAGTTTAGGTAATTAAAGGATAGCTATATTTAACTACCTAAATATCAAACATCAAAAACACCATACTGGGTAAAGAATATAGAGGTTGCAGGTGAAAGAGGTCCTTGAAGGAATGAAAACCTTGGACTGGGAGGCAGAAGACCTGGGTTCCCATTCTGGATGTGCCACTTACTCTCTGTATGAACTTGGTCAAGTTATGAAACCCATGTATGTCTCAGTATTCTCATCTATATAATGAGAGGGCTAGATGAGCCTCTGGGGTAGCTTGTTTGCAAAGATGGCCACATTTTCTCCCATCCCTCTATGTGTGCCTCTTTGCTTTTTCTCCCATCAAGAGGTGGAGTCTATTTCCCCTCCCCTTGAATCTGGGCAAGTCTCATGACTTGCTTTAACTGGAATGCAGTAAAAGTGACACTCTGTGACTTTTGACTTGAAAGCTTTAAGAAGCCTTGTCACTTCCTTGCCATGCTCCTTAAGTGTTCTTGCAGCAACATGAACAAGCCTGGGGCTAGCCGCCTTGAGGATGTGCCAGGGGCATGCAGTCACATGAGCCATCTCAGGTAAGACCAGCAGAAGAACCCCTTGACTCAGCCCAGCCAAAGTTGCTGACCCACAGAATTGTGAACAAATAAAATAGTTATTGTTGGAGGCGGCTATGGCTCAATCAGTGGGGCTCCCGTTTGCCATATGGGAGGCCCCGGGTTCGGTTCCCGGAGCCTCCTTGTGAAGGCAAGCCCGCCCGCACGGCGTGGTTGGCTGACCCGGCGAGCACAAGCAGCAAGCGGGGGATAAATGAATAAATAAATAAAATCTTAAAAAAAAAAAAAATAGTTATTGTCTTAACACCCCCCAAAAAAACATAAACAAAAATGTGAATTACCAAATGAAAGAACATTTCTAGAAGCATACAACTCTTAAAATCAACTTTTAAAACTATGCATAGTAATGAAAATGTTCTAAAACTGGATTGTGGTGGTGGTAATACAACTAAATAAATTTCCTAAAAATCATTGAATTATGGACTTAAAACAGGTGAATAAAAAGTAAATTATATCTCAGTAAAGCTGATAAAAATACATGCAAACAAGCACTTTATTAAAGTAGTAATAAAATTGGCAAATAAATTCATGTCTAAACCCTCTCTGGTTGGGGAGCAGATGTGGCTCAAGTGGTTGAGTGCCTGCTTTCCACATGGGAGGTCCCAGGTTCAGTTCCCAACAAAAAAAATAAATAAATCCTCTCTGGTAATTAAAACAAGATACCATTTTTTTGGTATCAGATTTTCAATGTTTTTAAAATTATTATTTATTATATGTATTATAGGTTAGGGTGTAAAGAACTTTATTAAAGTAATAAAAATGGCAAATAAATTCATGTCCAAACCCTCTCTACTAATTAAAACAAGATACCATTTTTACCTATCAGATTATCAGAGTTTTAAAAATTATTATTTTTACATGTATTATAAGTTAGGGTATAAAGAAGTGGCCACTTTTCATACACACTTTTTCATACCCATCTTTCTTGAGAATAATTTGCCAAGTGTAGCAAAGAACTTTTAGATATCCATACCTTTTAGCCCTGTAATTCCACTTCCAGGAATTTGTCCTAAAGAAATAATCAGGGGGAAGCGGATGTGGCTCAAGCGATTGAGCTCCTGCTTACCACATGGGAGGTCCCAGTTTGGTTCCTGTTATCTACTGAAGAAGACAAGCAAGACAGTGAGCTGGCATGATGGGCTGGCACAACGGGCAGGCACGGCAAGCTGACGCAACAAGTTGATGCAACAAAGGAGACACAAAGAGGAAAGACAATGAGAGACAAAACAGAAGCAGGAAGCTGAGGTGGTTCAAGCGATTGAGTGCCTCTCTCCCAGGTTCAGTTCCTGGTGCCTCCTAAAGAGAAGACGAGCAGGCACAAAGAGCACACAGCAAATGGACACAGAGAGCAGACAGCAAGTGCTAACAGCGAGGTGGGGAGGGAATAAATAAATCTTAAAAAATAATAATAATAATCAGAGATTTTCATAGTGATATATAAAGATTCCCATCAAAACTGGATAGCCATATCCAAAGAAAGAAAGAAAACCCCTATCTCACACCTTATACAAAAATTAACTCAAAATGGATCAAGGACTTAAGTATAAAAACAACTATAAAACTCCTAGCAGAAAATGTAGGAAAACATCTTCAAGATCTTGGGGTAGGCGGTAGTTTCTTTTTTTTTTTTTTTTTTTTTTTTTTTTTAAGATTTATTTATTTACTTTATCCATTTTAAATCTCCCCTTCCCCATTTGCTGTTTTTTTTGTGTCCATTCGCTGGGCAATTCTCTGTGTCTGTTTCCTGCCATCTCTTCTCATCCTCCTCCTCCAGTCTTCACCAGGATTCGATCCTGGAGACCTCTGATGTAGGAGAGAGGTGTTCTGCCGCCTGCGCCACCTCAGCTCCTGGCTTCTGGAGCTTTCGGAGCATCTCGTCTTGTCTCTCTCCTGTTACGTCATCATCCTGCTGCATGGCTCTCGGGGCCCGACAGCTCAGCGGCACACAGAGCCTGGCAGCCGGTGCGCCTTCGGGAGGTCGCAGGGATCGAACCCAGTTTCCTCCATATGGCAGACGGACGCCCAACCATTTGAGCCACATCCGCCCCCCGGCGGTAGTTTCTTAAACCTTACGCCCAAAGCACGGGCAACAAAAGAAGAAATAGATAAATGAGACCTCCTCAAAATTCAACACTGGCACCTCAAAGGACTTTGTCAATAGGGTGAAAAGGCAACTGACTCCCCCTAGGGAAAGGGGAGGAAAGAATAGAATAAATGGGAGAGGGGGTACTTAGGGGGCAATGGAAGTGTTCTGCATGATCTTGCAATGATGGATACATGCCATGTTAAATTTCATCAAAAATTTTTAAAAGTGTGTGGTCTAAAATGTAAACCATAATGTAAACCATTGACCATGGTTAGTAGCTATGTTTCAATATTTGTACATCAGTTGTAACAAACGTACCATCCACATGTAAAAAGGTTATTAATAGGGAAGGAGGAAAAGGGGGAGGATGTTGGGTATATGGAAGACCCCTATATTCTGTATGTGACTTTACTGTGACCTAAAACTTCTTTGAAGACAAAAAAAAAAAAATAAGACCCTGGGGAAGAAATGGAAGAAAATGCCACTGTTCATGCAGGATAACAGATATTACAGTGATGAAAGGCAAAACGTAAAAAAAAATCTTTTTTTAATATTTTTCATTTATTTTAATACCCCAATTTCTTTTACTTTATTTTAGTTTTAGTTTTTCTAAATTATTATATATTTTATTTATGTTTAAACCGATCATTATTATTTCATTTTCCTATTAATCAAATTTGGCATTATTCTTGGCATCATTTTTGAAGAAGTTTTGCATCACAGAAGGGTTACAACTGTGGTAGGGGAGGATCAATGGTGTGGGGTGTCAGTGATGGGGGGATACATGGGAGGAAGTTCACCTGGGCATACATATAAGGTATATAAATATGTTCAAATGTTCATGGGGCATTGCCACAGTGGGTAGAGATTCACACAACAACCGAAAGATTATTGAATCCCCATCCTGGGGAGCTCTGCCACATTCTCTAATGGAATAGCAACAATCCCACAAGTACAGGGGCAATGACTAGTAAAGAAGGATGGTCCATGGATGGACCCTTGATATTGACAACAATGTTTATGAGCCTTTTGCTTTTGAATTTGCAACTTAGCCTAGTGTTGTAGGGTGCCTAAGAGTTACCTCCTGGGAGCCTCCTTGTTGCTCAAATGTGGCCTCTCTCTAAGCCAAACTCAGCATATAAACACATTACCTTCCCTCCAGTGAGAGACATGACTCCTGGAGATGAGCCTCCCTGGCACTGAGGGATTACTACCAAGTACCGGCTGGTGATACAACTGGAAAAAGACCTTGAATAAAAGGGGGAAAAGGTAAAGACAAATGAGTTTATATGGCTAAGAAACTTCAAAGTGAGTCAGGAGGTCATCAGAGAGGTAATGCTTATCACGTCTCAGCAAGATCTCAAACAGCCAAAATAGATACTACCCCAAACAGTGGGGCTCCTGAGGGCTCCGGAGACAACCAGGTCCTATGGTCATGGCAGATAGCTCCGGAAGGTGCCTTGCCAGTGGGCCCTACTTTGGAATTTGTGCTCCTGAATGTGACAGAGTTGGACTCAAATGTGACTTCTCTACACATGCCTCTTCTGCCCTTTTAAATTTGAACCTATAGAAGTTGGTAGGTGTATGTCCAAGAGACTTGAATCTCTGGGCTGTCCATGTGCCAGCTGGGCCCTGAGCCTCAGTAGAGTTGCAACTCCTACTCTCTAGTTCATTGGGCTTACCCAGGACAACTAACAAGGAGATGAGGATGGACAACCACCACACCAATTAACCGAGATAGTCTACAACTGCAAGCAAGAGAGTCACATCCATCAGTCATATGGGATCAAAGTACCCTCTCAATTAGAGGTGAAGTGGGCATCACCATCTCAGAATCCTCAGAATTGGGGAATAAAATATGGACTAGAGTAGACTTACTGGTATTCTACTATAGACTTACTGTGATTCTAGCAATGGAAGAAATTATATTGTTAATGTGGAGACAGTGGCCACTGGAGGTGCTGAAGTCAGGGAGAGGGAAAAAGAGATGTAATGTGGGGTCATTTTCAGGACTTGGAATTAACCTGAATGACATTGCAATGACAGATACAGGCCATTATGTATCCTGCCATAACCTAATTGAGTGGGAGAGAGTGTAAACTACAGTGTAAACTATAGTCCATGCTTAGTGGCAATGCTCCAAAATGGGTTCATCAATTGCAATAAATGCAATAAATAAATGCAAATACTAATGAAAGAATTTGTTAATGTGGGGAAAAGTGGGAGGTCTGGGGAGTGGGTCATATGGAAATGCCTTATATTTTTTAATGTAACATTTTATGTAATCTAATTGTCTTTTAAAAATAAATTAAAAATATATTAAAAAAAAAAAAAAAGGCAGCCCACTCAATGGGAGAAAACATATGGCAATCACATTTCTGATGTGTTTAATATCCATGATATATAAGGAGATCATACAACTCAACAATAAAAAGACAAAATATCTGATTTAAAAATGGCAAAGAAACACATGAAAAAATGTTCAGGATCACTAGTGATTAGGGATATGCAAATCAAAACTACGAGATATCATTTCACACCTATTAGACCGGCCGCTATAAAAAGTCGGAAAACTATAAATGTTGGAGAGGATGTGGAGAGATAGAGATGTTTACTCACTGTTGGTGGGAATATAGAATGGTACAGCCACTGGGAGGAACGTTTGGCAGGTCCTAAGGAAGTTGAATATAGAACTTGCCGTGGGACCTGGCAATACCATTGATAGGTATACCCAGAAGAACTGAGAGCAGTGACATGAATAGACGTCTGCACACTGATGGTCATAGCAGCGTTATTCACAATAGCCAAATGTTGGAAACAAACCAGGTGTCCATCAACCGATAAATGGATAAACAAATTGTTGAGTACACACACGATGGAATATTATGCAACGGTAAGAAGAAATGAAGTCATGAAACATGTGACGTGGATGAAACTGGAGGACATTATGTTGAGTGAAGCAAGCCAGACACAAAAGGACAAATACTGTATGACTGCCCTATTATGAACTAAATATATTATGTTAAATATAAATATATTATGTGAAATATGAATATGGGTAGAATTGCATATATAAGACCGTTTTTTTTAAGCTGAGCAAACGTAAGTTAATAGTACAAAATGTTAATATCACACAAAAAAAATTATACTAAGTGAAGGAGACCAGACACAGAGTACTACATATTGTATGATTCCATTTATATAAAATATAAATATAAATCAATTTATAAAGATGAAAGGAGATTAGTGGTTATGTAGGTCTGAGAAGGGAATGCCATAGGGATATGGTATCTTTGGTGTCTTTCTTTCTGGAGTAATGAAATTGTTCTAAAATTTTTGAGATGGTGAATGTACAACATTGTGATTATACTAAAAGCCATTGATTATACACTTTGGATAGAATAGCCAGAAACAGCAGCTATGTACAGTGGGGAAAGCATAGAGAGATTGAGAGGTGAGGCATTTTTCTTGTTTGTCTGTTTATTATTATTATTATTATTATTATTATTATTATGTAATTATTGAAATAATGAAAATGCTCTAATAATGATTGAAGTGGTGAATGCACAACTATGTGATTATAGCAAATACCATTAATTGTACACTTTGGATGAATTGTATGCTTTACTAATATGTATCAATAAAACTGATTTGTTAAAAAAAAAAAAAGATTCCCATCACATTGTCATGGTGAAAAGTTAAAAACAATCTAAATGTCCAACAATAAGAAATTAAATATAAAATACCCTGGTAGTACTCACCTAAGTCACCTGGTGAGGAGATGATGATGGATAACAACCATCCCAGGGAATGGAGAGAGCCTGCAGCTGCAGGCAGGATAATCCCATCCACCATATCCATGGGATATAAGCCCCCTCTCACTTGGAGGTAGAGTGGACATCACCATCCCAGACTCCTCAGGATTGGGGGAAGAGCTATGGACTAGAGTGGACTTACTGGTATTCTGTTGTAGACATATTGTGATTCAAGCAATGGAAGAAATTATAACAGTGAGGTGGAGCCAGTGGCCACTGGATGCTTTTGGGGCAGGGAAGGGAAAAGCAGTTGTAATACAGGTGCTTTTTCAGGACTTGGGTTTTATCCTGAGTGACATTACAATGACAGATATAGGCCGTTTTACATCAGTATATAACACACAGAACTGTGTGGGAGAGAATGTGCTTAGTGGCAAAGCCCCAGGATGTGTATATCCATTGCAGGTGATGTGCCACACTAATGAAAGATGTTTATGTGGGAGGTTGTGGGAGGTATGAGAAGTAGGGAACATGGGAATCCCTGTCATTTTTGTGTAACATTTATGTAATCTAAGCATCTTTTACAATATTAAAAAATATATATATATCCTGGTAGTGGAATGCAGTCATTAAAAATGCATATGTAGGGAAGCGGATGTGGCTCAATCGATAGGGCTCCCGTTTACCATATGGGAGGCCCCGGGTTCAGTTCCCGGGGCCTCCTGGTGAAGGCAAGCCAGCCCGTGTGGCGTGGTGAGCTGACGCAGCAAGATGACGCAACAAAGGGAGACAAGTAGACACAGAAAAATGCACAGCAAATGGACACAGCGAGCACAAGCAGCAAGGGGGGATAAATAAATAAATAAATAAAACCTTAAAAAAAATTTTTTTTTTAAAAATGCATATGTAGAAATGTTCATTATTAAATGAAAAGAAGTAACTTATAAATCACAATGTGTACCATGTTGCCAACTATGTTAAAAAAAAACTCTAGATATAAGGAGCGGATGTGACTCAAGCAGTTGATTGTCCATCTGCCACATGGGAGGTCCCAGGTTCAGTTCCCAGTGCCTTCTGAAAAAACAAAAACAAACAACAAGCAAAACAAACAATAAAACCAACTCTGGGAAGCCGTTGTGGCTCAGTGGTTGAGCACTGGCTACCCACATACAAGGTCCTGGGTTCAATCCCCAGCCCTGGGTAACTCAAAAAAAAAAAAAAAAAAAATCTTGAATTTTTTTCTTGCAGAAAAAGACTGCAAGAAAATACACCGATATGTTATACCTGGTGATAGGATTACAGATGACAGTTATTTTCTCTGTAATTTTCAGTTTAAAATTTTTTTTCTTTTTTTTTTTTTAAAGATTTTATTTATTTATTCATTCATCCCCCCCTTGCTGCTTGTGCCCGCCGGGCCAGCCAACCACGCCGTGCGGGCGGGCCCGCCCCCACCAGGAGGCCCCGGGAACCGAACCCGGGGCCTCCCATATGGCAAACGGGAGCCCCACTGATTGAGCCACAGCCGTTTCCCAAAATTTTTTTTTCTTAATACCATGTATTCCTTTTGTAAATGTAACTAAGTTTTTTAAAATGATAAAAATAATTCAAATGCTGTGAACAAAAAGAAAATTAATAAAGATTAAAAAAAGAGAGAAATAACAAATGCTGTGAATATTTTTAAGGCATTTGATACATATTGCAAAATTGCCCTCCAGGAAATTTGTACCCATTACAACCACCAGCAATGTTCACTTTCATTTTTGAATTCAACCTAATTTTGTCTTAGTCTGCTTATATTTCTAATCTTGTTATATACCTTTTTATTGTTTCTATGGAGTTCCAACACCTCTCAATTTAGTGTTCTCATTGAATTTCATTAGCAGCTATTTCATTAGTAGCACAGAAAAAGGATTAAAGTGTTAAATAGGATAGACTTTGACACAAACCAGTTAAGATGTATGTTATTATCTTTGCATAAATCCTATTTTATCATAGTTCCTCAGAAACCTCTCTCTGGAGTTTATCTCCAGGGACAGAACTGGCCACTGATGTTATTTTAGACCTCAGTGTATGTCGTTATATCTCAGTGGGAGTGGCAAATTTGTGACATAACAAGACATCATGAGGTTCTAATGTATCTTCAGCTCAACTCACTGCCCTTTGCTTTTACTCTTCAAACTGCCTTTAGTTTGGGTCCTTAATTACTTGGAAAACTTCTGATTTTGCAGAATATATACCAGAATAAGTGTAGTCTGTAAGTATAGTGAATGAATCTTTTTTTCTTTACTTGAATCTATTTTTAATGTACCAGGGATGTTAGCAAAGTGCACATTTGGTTAAATAAGGAATAATTCCCTTTTTTAAAAAAATATAAAATGTCAAATATTAAATTTGATAAGGTACTTATGTGTTTTCACTCCCTACAAATAGATGACTAATGCAAAATATTGAATAATTTTTAAAAATCGATATTCCTTTTTCTTTTTTTAGAAAAGATGAGAGAGATACTCAACTCGTCATAAATACTCACTCCACTCAGTTCCTGGGCCTACTGTGTTAGGGAATGATCTATAAATAATTCACGAAGCTATTACTCCCTGTTTTGTGATCATTTATTCTGGGAAAATTTTAGCAACTGTTCTAATATAGATTGCCAGTTATCAGTAGTTGGGAATACAAGTCAACTTTTAATTATGCAGAGGCTGATTATTCAGACTACAGATTGATCATGCCCTGTACTGCTCCTTCCCACTGCCTACCTTTTAGCATTTTCACTACTCATTAGCACATCCAGCAGAAGGCAGGCATCGGACAAGGAGGGGAAAGGAGGTGAAACTAAAATCAGTTAAACATTTAGGAGAATCTCTGATGAAAGGTTTTAATACAATTTGTAGAATTGTGGACTAAAATTGCAACATTGGGATTCTTTGTGAGTTTTAGTTCCTTGCTCTTCTTGTCCTCCATAGCAAAAAAAAAAACAAAAAACAATAGACTTTTCTGTAGAGAGCATTATTCCTGTCTTTAATATTTTCCTTTGCAGAACATCTTCACATTACAGTTCATGATGTTTTCTTTATTCATTGCATTTGGTGAATAGCATATTGAAATTACCAGCACATTTACAGTGATGCAACATTTTCTGATAGAGGAAATTAGCTGTTCTATATATAAATGAGTTTTCCAGACATCTGAAGGTTTCCCTTTAAGTACCAACATCTTTTGTGTTTTGACCAGTTTTGTTGGATACACTATTTCCTCAGACTCCAACCAAGGCTTCTGAACATAATTTAAGCCTTTTTGGAAACTCAAAGTTATCTTATACTGCACATACTCCTAGAATATATGTGGCTATCACCAAAACCTGTGCAGGTATCCTGTCAGTCTAGGAACCTCTAGTTAAGTGAAATGTTACAATGGTATTAAAACTTGAGTGCTGCTAGTGTTTTCATTTGCTCTCAGCCTGTTGTGTTTTTTGGTTTTTTGGTTTTTTTTTTTTTAAGATTTATTTTATTTATTTACCCCCACTCCCCCGCTGCTTTGTACTCACTGTCTGCTCCCTGTGTCCATTTGCTGTGTACTCTCTGTGTCTGACCATCTTTAGGAGGCACCGGGAACCAAACCTGGGACCTCCCATGTGGGAGAGAGGCACCTAATCACTTGAGCCACCTCCGCTCCCTTCAGCCTGTTTTTCTTGAATAAGTTCTCTGCCTCCTTCCCCAGTCTGTTACCTGTCTCTTCTGCCATTGTAAAAACCTGCCTCTTCTCTTTTCTCCTGCTTATTCTCTGCTTCTACACTGCTGTGGCCTGAGAAACTGCATAACCAAGCTGGGTAGAACTGTATCTAAAATAAGAGCAAATAGGCCTGCATGAGAGTACAAAGAATTCGTACAGGATTATATAAGCATATGAGCTTTGGTGCAAGAACAACCTCACTGCTGCAAATTGTTTCTTTTTCCCTCCTTCCTAATTTTCAATCATGTAGTTAAGTCTCTGGTTAGGTGTGTTTGAAAAAAAGAGATTTTGGGGACATGAGAATGTCTTGAATAGAGCTAATGCAGTGAGTTTTTTCAGTGCATTATTCAGTGCATTATTGCTGATTGATTTCTCAGAAAGATAGAACAAAGCAGAATGAATAGGAGAGCATGAGGAATATTGGCTTTTTTTTTTTCCCCAAATTGTTTTTATTTTATTTATTTATTTATTTTTTTACCAGGAGGTCCCAGGGATCGAACCAGGGTCCCTCCATATGGGAGACGGACGCCCAACCATTTGAGCCACATCTGTCCCCAATATTGGCTTTTTAAAAATATATATTGGGAAGCGGATGTGACTCAATTGACTGGGCTCCCGTCTACCATGTGGGAGGCCCCGGGTTCGATTCCCGGAGTCTCCTGGTGAAGGCAAGCTGGCATGAGCCACAGAGAGCTGATTGCCCACGCCGGCGGAGAGCTGGTGCAGCAGCAAGATGATGCAACAAAGGGAGACAAGCAGACACAGAAGAACACACAGCAAATGGACACAGAGAGCAGACAGCGAGCACAAGCAGCATGGGGGGGGAGGTGAGAAATAAATAAAAATAAATCTTTTAAAAAATATATATATATATAAACCTGCTTAGTTTAGGATAGTATTTAGGTCACTTGTTCTAGTAACCAACCAAAGACCAGTTAAACAAAAGTACTTGCATTATGAGAGTCTTTGGGGAAAAAAAAAATCTCAGCAGGTATTCTGGTTTCTGTCTCCTCATGAACATTATGAAACTGGCTGGCTGGAAAATTCCCCACTGATAATTCCTTTTTTATTATTTTTTATAAATTCTCCTCTTTGGTTTTATTGTGGTCTCAAGAGACAATGGTTGGTTCTAGGATGCCAGTGGCCTCTCTGTGTGTTCATTCCCTTTGTGTCCTAGGGACCAGAGTTTGCTGTGAGTCATGTTCCATCTGATTTATAGTGCATCCGGCTCTGGAGCTATGACTCAGATGAGTTTCAGGCCCAATTTCCCAGCTCATCTTCTGAGGAATGGATGGTGAGGCCGGGACTAGTGTCCTGACACATTTGTCCTTTTTCCTCTTGTACTTTCAGCATCTGAAGAGAGCATCGTTACCGACAGCAGGCAGGTACGCCTTGCCACAGGTCTCTTCCCTGTTGTCAGCCTCCTGAACCATTCCTGCAGCCCCAACACCAGCGTGTCCTTCAGTAGCACTGTCGCCACCATTCGGGCATCACGGCAGATTGGTAAAGGGCAAGAGATTCTCCACTGCTATGGTGAGCTATCCCTCCTCACTACTGCCCTGCCCTTTTCCAGCAGAAAAGGACAGGATGGATAAAAATGAACAAGGCACTTTGCAGGTGCCTTCACCTGCCAGTGTTTGTTTCCTGGAAGAGGCAGTGCATGCTTAGGAAAAAAAAAAAACGGGGGGAGCTGATGTAGCTCAAGCAGTTGAGCACCTGCTTCCCACATGGGAGGTCCCGGATTCAGTTCCCGGTGTGTCCTAAAAACAAAAAAAAAAAAAAAAAAAAAAAAAGAAAAGAAAAAAATAACTCAGGGGAGCCGATGATTGTGCACCAGCTTCCCACATACAAGGTCCCAGGTTCAATTGCCAGCCCTAGTACCTAAAAAAAAAAAAAAGCCTTCTTCACTAGGGCCTTTTTTGTGCCCAGCTACCATGAATATCACAGCTAAATCTCTAAATGTCCTATTCTGAAAATGGGTCCTATTCTGAAAAAGGGCTAGACTCAACTTCCTGGCTTCTTTTTCTTCTGTCCCAGCAACTGGGAAGCTCATCTCTAAATCTAGTCTCACAAATGTCTGAGTAAAGAGTACCTGTCACTTGATGACTAATCAGCCAGAGCCTCTGCTAAACTGAAGTGTTGAAAGTAGTGCTTGATTCTCTCTCTTGCTTTATTTTTATTTATTTATTTTTTTTTTTAAGATTTTATTTATGTATTCATTTATCCCCCCCTTGCTGCTTGTGCTCGCTGGGTCAGCTAACCGCGCCGTGTGGGTGGGCTTGCCTTCACCAGGAGGCCCCGGGAACCGAACCCGGGGCCTCCCATATGGCAAACGGGAGCCCTACTGATTGAGCCACAGCCGCTTCCCTCTCTTGCTTTAAGTATGGGCTGAGGGTGGTCTCTCTGCAGGGCCTCACGAGAGCCGGATGGGTGTTGCTGAAAGGCAACAGAAGCTGAGGTCTCAGTATTTCTTTGACTGCACCTGCCCGGCTTGTCAAAATGAGATGCACAGAACCACTACAAGGCCCAGGTGGGAAGCATTCTGTTGTAACAGCTGCAGAGCCATCATGCAGGTAAATCTCTCCCTCCCCACTCTTCTCTACATTTTCTGGGGGTCAGTTATATAACACAAAACTTCCCAAATCTTTGGGAGGGAGCCATCTGGGGGCTTATCGGTGCTGAGAGCATTAACATCTCTCCCTTTCAATCAGTCTTCCCCACACATTGGTTATCTGTCCAAAGGAAGAGTAGAGAGGTTGGATTTAGTCATCTTTCACTTGCAAATAACAGAAAATCCTATCTAAACTGGTTGGGAGCAGGGCAGGGGGAAGGACTGGGAATTTATTTGCTCAAATAAGTCACTAAAAAGTCCCAGAATATGACTCCTTCAGATACAGCTTAATCCAGGGGTTCACATAATGTCACCAGGACCCAATTATTCTCTCTCTCTCTCTCTCAGTTCCATTTTCTCTCTTAGCTCCATCCTCAGACAGCCTTCCCTCTGTGGTGACAAAATAGCTGCCAGCAGTTCCAGCCTCCTATGCCACTCTTCTACCAGTCTGGACAAAAATTTTACTATGTTTCCTTGACCCAATAACTGTGGCTGGAGGAAAATCCTTGTCTAACAGCCTTCCTGTAGCCATTTGGGCCTGGGGAATGAACCAGATCTGAGCCACATGCCCACCCACTTAGCCTCAAAGCACTGCCTATGGGAAGGTAGGAGACGATCCTTGGGAGAAATTCGGTTGATGTTGCTGAGTGAGGTCATCTAAAAGAAAACAGTCCACCTCAAAGATTTTCTCCTCTGCCAGAGGATAGTTTTCTTCTTAGGGGAATCATAAGTGGAACGCAGAGCTGGTTGTTTTGGAAAGCCGAAGTTGCAAACCCAAGGTCAAACATGGGGGTACATCACCTAGCACCTTTTTCTATTGGTTTTCTTATGGCCTTTTCATAACCATAGAAATAATTCGGTTGTGCCAAGTCCAGCCCCAAAAGAGAGATAAGAGAAGGGCTGCAGAGATGGAAAGAAATGTGGACTCTACCAGTTTGGTCCCCAAATTAAATCTCAGGGTGATATCCAGCTACTGTTTTCATTAGAATTGCTGCTATCAAACCAAAGTCAGTCCAGCTTTGATCATGTTGTATTATTGCAGGAGTCTCTTTCCACCTAGGGCAAGGGGTTCTTTACAAGGGGTCCGTAAGCTTGAATTGAAATACGAAAAAAACATTCTTGTGGGGACATGTTGGTTCGGGTGTGATATATTTATTAAATAATACACAGTATAGTGTGGACTTAGTAAGGAGTCCATGGTTTTCACCTGGCAAAGGGGTCCGTGGAACAAAAAAGGTTAAGAACCCCTGCCCTAGGGTCAGAAACTATGGGGAAATACTATAATACAAGCACTTGCAATGTTACTAACTGACTCAGGTATAGGAATAAAGTCAAAACTGGCTTCCACAGGGAGATGATGTGCTGAGCTGTGGCAACAGATCTTGTACAGAATCGGTCAGCAGGGATCACCTGGTCTCTCGGTTACAGGGCCTTCAGCAGCAGGTTGGAATGGCCCAGAAGCTTCTCAGAAATGGTAAACTAGGTGAGACTGGTTTCCTGCTTTGGTCTTCCAGCTCCATCCCTCTTATTCATTCTGAGATCACCTTGGACTCAAGGATACCCAGGAGTGGGTCGGATGTGGCTCAACTGGTTGGGCGTCCGTCTCCCATATGGAGGGACCCGGGTTCAATCCCTGGGACCTCCCGGTAAAAAAATAAATAAGTAAATAAAATAAAAATAAAATTATAATCATTCTAGTAGGTCATTTTATTAAAAAAAAAAAAAAAAAAAAAGGATACCCAGGAATTATTGAAGAATTGAATTTAATTATCCCCATGCCAGCCACAAGATGGCTATGTAGTCCACTGAGACCCAAACCAGCTCCTTAGTGTGGTGTCCGTGAAAAGGGGCCAGATGATTTAAGCTGTTGTTCTCTTATGGATCAGATAACTAAGTTAAAGTACCTGTGACAACTAAAAGATTATATCTGACATCCATGAGCTTTGTACCTTTCCAGAAGTTCAGTGTCGTTTATTTTATTTCCAAGCCTGATGACCTGACTTCCTAGAAAAGTTGTTCTATCCTCATCAGCTGTCTTTTCTAGAGTGCAGTGGGGCATGAGCCCAATGGATATGAGTACCCTACATTTTTCAGAGAGGGAGTTCTAGAATTCTTCATTACCATAAAAACTCTGCCTTAGAGCTTGATGTCATGGGAATTTGCTTACCCTGTTTTATGGAAGTTGACCTTTAACTTAGATTTTAGAGTCAAGAGAAATAATGACCGTAAGTGGAAAATAGAGCTGGTCATGTTGGAAAGCTGAAGTTGTAAACCCAAGGAGGCCTTACGTACCACCTTTACCTATTGATGAAAAAGAAAACAGAGAAAACAAGAGAACAACAGCTTTGTTGGAACAAAGAAATACAACATTGCAAATTGGTGACAATACAGGGAGAAAAAGGGGGGTTTCGACATTCAGGCCAGCTCTTTTAGAATTCTCACTTATACAACTGGGTTCTCACTTATATAACTGGGTTTGAATCTATAGTGAAGCTATTTTCCTTTGAATTGTAGAGGAAGCCATTCAGCAGTTGTTGGGGTGCCAGCGTGATGCTGAGAGCTTCCTGTCAGCAGAACATATCTTGATGGGCGAAATTGAGGATGACCTGGCCCAGGCCTATGCTGCCTTAGGTATGGCATGTGCCTTCATTTTCTGCTCTGAGGAACAAGTCTGCCTGATGTGGTTTGCCATGACCCTGGCCTTGGCTGGTTGGTTATCTCTTAGTCCCTAAACTGAGGCTGTTCTTCCCTCCATGCAACTTCACTCACCCTGAAAACATTTAGCCACAATAGAGTGTAGTTCTTTTCTGGAACAAGACTTTTCTTTCCTTGCAGGGGACTGGTCAAGCTCAGCTACCCACCTACAGAAGAGTCTCCAAGTAGTTGAGGTTCGCCACGGGCCATCCAGTGTTGAAATGGGCCATGAGCTTTTTAAACTGGCCCAAGTCTTTTTCAATGGGTAAGTCTTTCTCTTTTTACCTAGCATTTCACCAAGGCACATTCTTTTAATCTTTCATTAGGCTCTTCTGTGGATTACTTTTTTTCCATTGTGCATTTAAAAGTGTTCTTCTCCTTAAGGAGGAATCTTTCCTTGCCTTTTGTTTTGCTGACAAACTTGAAGCTTTAGAATTTCCTCCTGAGAGATAAGGGGAAAGCTTTTAGATCTGGAGCATGTTTCCCGGGGAGAACTTGCCAAGCAGGCCTGCCCACCCCCATAGTAGCATTCCTTCTCATTCTTCTCTGTTTAATCATACCTCATTAGCCCTCTCATTCTCAGCACTCTCAATGCCAGTCTCTTCCTTCCCCCTATTCTGCATCCTATTATTTTTAAAGCAGTGGTTTTCAACCAGGGGCAATTTTGTCCCCCAAGGCACATTTGGCAGTCTAGAGATATTTTTGATTATCACAGCTAGCATCTAATGGGTACAGCCCAGGGATACTACTAAACACCTTACAATGCACTGCACAACCCACCAACACCACCACAAAGAATGTCAGCCCAAAATGTCCGTGGTGTCAAGGTTGAGGAACCCTGCTTTAAAGGTTAAAAGGGGCTTTTTATCTCTCTTCGTCCGCCATCGTTGGTACGTGTGACTTCCAGCTTCGCCATGTCTTCTCATAAGACTTTTAGAATCAAGCGATTCCTGGCCAAGAAACAAAAACAGAATCACCCCATTCCTCAATGGATTCGAATGAAAACTGGCAATAAAATCAGGTACAACTCCAAGAGAAGACATTGGAGAAGAGCCAAGCTGGGTCTGTAAGGAATCGCACATGTGATAACTCACATGTTTATGCTGTATCAAGTTCACTTACATTTTGCGATATGAAGTTGAAAAAGACGCCCTTTCTGAACAGTTGGACTTAGTTTATTGGAGGAAAACGCTGGTTTTTTTGTTTTTTATGCTTTGGCATAAATAAGTGGGTTCAGTAATAAATATGTGAGACCTTTTGTTTGGGGGGGGGAAAAAAAAGGTTAAAAGGAAAGAAAAGTAGAGTTGATGAGTTTCCGCCACATTCACATTTGCCACTGAGATTATTGGGAGGCCCTAATTTCAGTGTATCTGGATAAAATATCTCCAGCCTTGAGAAAGCTTCCACTGGTGTACGTTGCTCTGACACAGTGTTTGAAGCTTGATCCTAAGATCATGAATGGAGGGTGGATCTGTGGACCTAATACCGAGACACAGAGGCAGCTCATTTGGCCAGATAGAGAGAAAAGGCTGCAAAGCTAGGTCAGGGGTCAACTTTGGTGTCTTAAGATGGAGACTCCTGAGTAACTCTTGGGGTAAATACCATATTAAAGGTTTGAGCTTGCTATGTTTCTCTGGATCCTGACTTTTTTTTTTTTTTTTTTTTTTTTTCATAATTTTTTTCTCAAACTCTGCCTTACACAGTGTTTGTAAATGAATCTTATCTACCTTCTAGTTTGTAAGGTCCTTGAGAGCAGAAATGGTCTTATATAACTTGGTACTCATCATAATGTGTGAGTAGGCGCTCAATGTTTGCTTGATTGAATAAGTGCATTAACTTCTCTTACTTCCTTTGGTTCAGGTTTGCAATACCTGAGGCTCTGAACACAATACAAGAGGCAGAAGCGATTCTGTCAGTACACTATGGCCCTTGGAATGATGAGCTGCAGGAGCTACAAAAGATGAAATCCTGTTTATTAGACTTGCCGCCCATCCCTGTGGGGCCTTCAGTGTAGGGTGCCAAAGAGACTTTGACCTACAGAAAAGGAGCCCATGGAAGATGAGTTAAAAAGGTTCTGTTGCTGCCAAGCTTTTACCAAGAAGGACAGGATTTGTCTAAAAGTCGCAAGCCTAGTGTATGCAGGGAGAGAAGCGCTTTAGTTGAAAAGAGATGCTCACCAATTTTGATGACAGTTTCTTTTTTTTTTTTTTTTTTTTTTTTAAGATTTTATTTATTTATTCATTTATCCCCCCCTTGCTGCTTGTGCTCGCTGGGTCAGCTAACCACGCCATGCGGGCGGGCTTGCCTTTACCAGGAGGCCCCGGGGACCGAACCCGGGGCCTCCCATATGGTAAACGGGAGCCCTACTGATTGAGCCACAGCTGCTTCCCGATGACTGTTTCTTAAAATAATTAATTGTCCTCCACTAAAATCTCTCAGTTCCCAGAAAAGACTTAAACTAGTGTCTGGAGAGTCCAAGCTCTTTAAAAGGATTTTAGCTGATCTGCAGGCATCTGGGTGTTAGCCTTGGGTTTTGGCTGGATTCCATCTTGCTAAATCATGATAGTTGGTTTCCCTGAAACATTCCTTT
Source organism: Tolypeutes matacus (assembly GCA_026826555.1). Classification (NCBI taxonomy): domain Eukaryota; kingdom Metazoa; phylum Chordata; class Mammalia; order Cingulata; family Chlamyphoridae; genus Tolypeutes; species Tolypeutes matacus. The sequence goes on along the minus strand of JAKSZT010054053.1, from coordinate 2,793,516 downwards.
GGTTTCTAGTAGTAATGAAATGTTGTGCACCACTCCTGTGGGAGCCTAAACTCTTAATAGTTGTACTGTAATTTAGAAATAATTATAAAGCAAGTGAGGCTCCTTACCTCTAGAGACACACATATCTAGCTTCCTCTAATCCTTTGTTAAAACTAGTGGAACATAAATTGTAAATAGAGAAATAAATATGGGGCCATCTTATTGGTGGACAATTTCTTCCTGGGGTGGTATCTCTAAATTTGTTTTCTACCAATTTTCCAGTCCTCATTATCTGGCTTTCATTCTATACTCTTGGCAAAGTCACTGATCAAACACTAATAAAATTAAACTTCTAGTAATGACTTTATAGCACATGTGACTCCTTTCTCAGTTCTTCTATTTATTAGCAAGCCTGAGAAGAGACTTTTTTTCTACCAAACCTCCCCAAGCTGGCAATTGAAACACAGACTGCGTGAGTACTGAGAAGGGAAAAAGCCTTCAGAAGTTGCTGAGAGAATGGACATTGCTGCTTGTGGTTTCAAATTTGAGTTAGACAGTAAGGATGACAGCTCCCTTCCAAGTGGATGTATAGTAACAGTCCAGACCCCATCCCAAGCAGAAGGCCAGGACTCTCTCTGAGCCTGAACCCTAGGGGCTGTATCAGCCCTGGTGACCAGGTGATCCACATGAACTAGAGGGAAAGAATGCTAGGCCCACACTGCTTTGAGAGCATACCCACCCTGGCCATGCCCAAGAAGTGCCAGTTATTTTAAAGTACCATGACTTTATAATCAGGAAACAAATGGCCCTGGAGATGCCTGGTGGTTGCTCTTCAGGAAGCTGTTTAGAACACAGCACTCAGACATTTGTTGAATGCAGGTCAGGATTTCATTTATCCTTCTTTCTACTACTCATTGTGGCAAGGCAATGACAGTGAGATTTTTTTGATAGAAATAAATAGGACCTCATGAAAATTAAAAACCTTTGTGCATCAAAGGACATTATCATGAAAGTAAAATGACACACAAGGGGAGAAAATATTTGGAAACCACGTATCTGATAAGAGTTCAGTAGCCAGACTATATAAAGAAATCTTTCAACTCAACAACAAGACAAACAACCCAATTAAAAAATGGGCAAAAAACCTGAATAGACATTTCTCCAAAGAAGCTCTACAGATAGCCAAAAAGCAAATGAAAAGATGCTCAACTTCATTAGCCATTAGGGAAATGCAAATCAAAACCCCACAATACCATTTCACACCCTCTAGAATGGCTAGTTTGTAAACAGAAAATTACAAATGTTGGAGAGGATGTGGGAAAATAGGAACACTCACTTTACTGCTGGTGGGAATATGAAATGATGCAGCCACTGTGGAAGTTGGCAGTTCCTCAGAAAGTTAAGTATAGAATTACCATATGACCCAGCAATACTCCTTTAGGTATATACCCCAAAGAGTTGAAAGCAAGAACTAGAACAGATATTTGCACACCAATGTTCATGATGTCATTATTCACAGTTGCCAAAAGATGGAAGCAGGGAAGCAGCTGTGGCTCAATCGGTGGGGCTCCCGTTTACCATATGGGAGGACCCCGGTTCGGTTCCCGGGGCCTCCTGGTGAGGGCGGGCCCGCCCGCGTGGCGTGGTTGGCTGACCCGGCGAGCGCAGGCAGCAGGGGGGGGATAAATGAATAAATTAATAAAATCTTTAAAAAAAAAAAAAAAAAAGATGAAAGCAACCCGAGTGTCCACCAACCAATGAATGACTAAACAAAATGTGGTATATACACACAACAGAATATTATTTAGCTGTAAAAAGGATTGACATTCTGATATACGTGACAACATGGATAATGAACCTTGAAGACCTCATGTTGAATGAAATAGGCCAGATACAATAGAACAAATATTGCTTGATCTCAATGATATGAACTAATTATAATAAGCAAACTCAGAGAGTCAGAATATAGAAAATAGGTCACCAGGGATGAATAGGGAGTTAGGGCTTAAGTTATACAGAGTTTCTGTTTGGGACGGCAGATACATTTTGGTGATGGATGGTGGCAATGGTAGCACAACATTGTGAATGTAATTAGCAGCATTGAGTTATATATTTGTAGCTAAGAGAGGAAATTTTAGGTTGTTAATATGGCACTAGAATAAAAATTTTAAAAACAAAAAAATCACCTGGAAACCTCAAAAAAAATATGGAGGAAAGATTCTAATTTACTATAGCCAAAATGAACCCCAGAAATTCTTAAAATCTTCTCAGGTGATTCTGATTAATAGGCAATTTCAGGAATCAGAAGTGTAAAAGAGAACACACGTCTGATCATCAGTATTTGGGTAGTGTTAGTCCCAACAGTTGTGTATGCATTCAAGTATGTTTATTGACAATCTAATAGATAGACATTCAGTGCTAGGCTTTTGTATATGAATCCTGTATGGCCTGTGTCCTCAGAGGGTTCACATTTCAAGCAGGGTTGCTGTTATGTATTAAATCATGTCCCCCAAAAGATATGTTCAAGTCCTAACTCCCGGTCCTGCAAATGTGAGCTTATTTGTAAATAAGATCTTTGACTTAGAGAGAGAGAGAAAGAGCGAGCGAGAGAGAGAGAGCCATGTGAGGTGGAGACTGAGTTGTGCCCCAAGCCAGGGTGCCTTGTGGATTGCCAGCAAGCCAGCACCAGAATCCTACACACGTCAGAGGAAGCACAGCCCTGCCAACACCTTGATTTTGGACATCTAGCCTCCAGAATTGTGAGACAATAAATTTCTGTTATTTAAAAAAAAAAAAAAAACTTAGATAAATCTCTTTTATTGCAAAGTATACATTGAAACATTATAGGGCAGCCTTTATGTAATGTATAATCTGCCATCACTCTGGGGTTATCTTCTTCTTGGGTATTTGAACATTAAACTGAGGCATTAAGTGCCCCTGGGATCCAGAATTTTGCCCATGAAGAGAAGGGCCCCTGTGTCTGTATCCCTCAGTACAAAGATAAAAGGTTGGTTAAGGTGATAGTCCAGGGGAAAGGTCAGGTGGGCTGGCTGGAGACCCTGGCTGGGGCTGGTTCCTGCCCCATCCTCATTCCACTCGATGCCAGCCCGGTGTTCCATTTGAGTAAGCCTGATGGGTTTGCCTGTGATCTTGCTAAAGTCTGGCGAATCAAACAAGGATTGGAGCTCTGTAGAAATTGAGAGAAATTTCCATTAAAACCCTGCCTTATCCAGCACCTCAAGAAATAATACAATCTTGATTCTTAAACCTGATTTTCAAGAAGGCAGGCAAGCTGGGAGTGGAGCACAGCTTTTGGCCAGCCGGCTATGAGGTATATAGAACTCTGAACTGGTTGGAAGTTGAGTGACTTGCCGAAGAGCACATAACAAATGAGGTTAGGATTAGAAACCAGGTCAAAAATACCGATCTTAAGAAACAGTGTTTTAGTCCCCACATAGGATGTATGCTTATGAGATTGGGGAATGAGTCTGATAAGGAAGGCAGTTGGGTTTTCATCTTCTAGCAGAATTTTTTTTTTTTCTTTTTAAGATTTTATTTATTTATTCATTCATTTATCCCCCCCCCCGCTGCTTGTGCTCGCTGGGTCAACCAACCACGCCGTGCGGGCGGGCCTGCCCCCACCAGGAGGCCCCGGGAACCGAACCTGGGGCCTCCCATATGGCAAACGGGAGCCCTACTGATTGAGCCACAGCCACTTCCCTTCTAGCAGAATTAGAATTAAGGAACCCTTGATAACCTCCCTACAAGGCCATCATGCCCTTGATGCCCCTGCTTAGCAAAGCCTTTGAAAGGCTCAAACACTCAGTCTCCCCAGAACAAAAGGGCACTGTAGACATACTCATCTCTTGCAGGGACTTGGTGACTTCGCCTTCATAACTCAGCTTCAGCTTGGGGATGGTCAGGACTGCTTGAACGGTCTTCAGTTCTCGGTCTATGTCATGGATGAACTCAGAAGCGAGACTCTCTTCTATCATGGTCAAGTTCTGGGTTGCTTTCACGGGCAGGAAGAAGATGATACTCATGCTTCCAGTTAAGGGCAGCTGGGCAATCTGAATCAACAGGGAGGAAGCATAGGCCTTAGTTATTTAGGGCCCAAGAGCCCAGAGAGAGACACCCAATGAGGGAGGCTTTCTTCTCTCCTGTGGTAGGGCCCTGGCCTCTTGCTTTCCCTCAGCCCTTAATCTATTTAACAATTGTCCCTCTGAGCTGTTGCTTTCTATCAACAAGTCATCTCTTGCTGTTTCCTCAAAATGTCTGCTATTGTCTTTTCCTGCATCAGCCTAGTGCTGGTTGAAGTTATCTACTGAAAGAATTTTCTGCTGTGGTTATAAGGAGCTAGAATTGAATTTCAGGTCTGTATTTTCTACCAAGTTTTACTGATCATCTGTTAGGTACAAAGCACTGGACTAGAAATGGGGGCATTGGGTACAGAAGTACAGAAGCAGCAACAGAATGGATCCTTGGGCAGAGGTTCTTAACCAAGGTCCATGGAATGAATGGCATCAGGGGTCCCAAGAGCCCTGAAATCATGCACAGAAATGTTGTGCACATGTATATGTGCCATTTCTCTAGAGAGTTTCAGGAGCTTTTGTCAGATTCCCAAAAAGTTCCATGGCCAGCAAAATGTTAAGAACCACCTCCTTAGAATTAAAAATCAGGTACGCATAAAGACTCAGAATACCAGCAAATTGGAGTTTGTGACAGTTTTCCAAAGTTTAACTTTGAATTCTAGAAATAAAAGTTTTCAAAAAAGAAAAAGAGAGAGAGAGAGGGAGGCCAGCATTTGAATTTTACTTTTGAGGGCCCATTTCACATTGCCTTATTAACCCTTACAACAAACTCTGAGAGGTTAAGTTTTGAAAACTAACCCCCTCCCATATTAAGAAGTAGAAAGGCTCAAAGAGGTTATTAACTTGCTCTAAGTCACATGGCAGGTAAAATATAGACAGTTGTCTCAAAGCTCATCCTATTACCACTCTATCATTCTGCCTCTCTGTCCTCTCCCCATAACCCCCAATCCCCTCACCCCCCACCCACCCTGCCCTACAGACCTTGCAGTTGAGATCAGAATCCAAGCCATAGCGTATAATGGCCTTAGGGTCTGACATCATGGGGACTCTGACAGTCCTCTCCTCATCCAAGTGGAATTCCTCAAGGGAAGTCTTTCTGGAATCAAACTTTGTTACCCATTGCCCTGGAATGAAACAAACAGTGTAACCTGAGCCCACAGAAATCAGAAAAGCAGTGGAACCATACTGTGTCCCCAAAGCATGTGACTGAAAATTGCCCGGAGATCAGAGATCCTGACACATCATAAGAGTTCTATGTCAGAACATATGGCTTGGAACACTGTATCTCGAGGACCCTGGATATAGTCCGTAAGCATTTTACTGATTTTATTGATTTGACTCTCTGGACTAGACAAGTTTTGTAATAGCCTGGGAGAAGCATATACCCCTTTACAGTGGTATCTCTGAGATACAGAAGTGAAGGATGTCAGAGATGGAGGGGACCTCAGAGATCATCTTATCACCCTTTTCATTTTGTAGCTGAGAAAGCTGAAGCCTAAAGAAGTGAGGTGACTTGTCAGTGTTCACACAGCAAGCTGAGGGCCAAGCACACTTAGTTTAATGTGGCCTTTAAAATACTGGTCATAATCGCTTCTCGGCCTTTTGGCTAAGATCAAGTGTAAAATACTGGTCATGGGAAGCAGATGTGGATGTGGCTCAAGTGATTGGGCTCCCATCTACCATGTGGAAGGTCCAGGGTTTGATTCCCGGGACCTCCTGGTGAAAAGCAAGCTGGCCCACGCGGAGTGCTGGCCCGCGCAGAGTGCTGGTGCACACAGACTGCTGGTCCATGCAGAGTCCTGGCGCAGCAAGATGACACAACAAAAAGAGACACAGAAAAGAGACAATGCGAGACTCAGCAGACCAGGTTGCTGAGGTGGTGCAAGAGATTGAGTAGCCTCTCTCCACTCCAAAAGGTTCCAGGATTGGTTCCCGGTGCCGCCTGAAGAGAAGACAAGCAGACACAGAGGACAGATAGCAAGTGCAAAAACAATGAGGGGGGAGGGGAGAAATAAATGAGAGAAATAAATAAATCTTTAAAAATTAAATAAAATACTGGTCAGTCACTGGAAATCAGTGCTTAGAGTAGGAAACCATCTGGCTTTCTCTAAGAGTTTGGGGGTTCACTCTTACTGTTTGATAGATAGCATTTCAAGCATTTCAAGGTGGGGGCGTGGGCCCAAAATCCACCCAAGGCCTTATCGAATGGGGCTGGTATCAAACCAGGCCTGAGCTCCAGGCCCATCCCCACAGCCTAGAAGAATAATGCTGTTTGATGACGCATACAAGTTTATGGAGCACCTGCTGTGGCCCAGGTACGGGATTGTCATGAAGAAAAGAGACACCATATACCAATTGCCTGTGGTGGAGTGGTATTAGTCTCCTTTTACAGATGAGAAGATGGGCCCAGGACAGTTATGAAATTTGTGCAGGGCTCTATAGCTAGTAAAGGCAGAGCTGGGATTTGAACTTTGTCTGACTCCAAAGCCAGAAATCTCACTCAGTGCCCAGCCCAAAATAGACATTCAAACATTTAGTTCCTTTTCTCTCTCTGCTATCTTTTCCACAAGCCTCTTACCCTTGATTGACAGTTATCAAATTTGTTTGCTGATATCTTACAAGCAGATATACCTCAGTGGCTCCCTTTATCAGATCCCCTCTGGCTTTGCCCCTGGATTCACGTTGGGCAGGGACTTTGACTTCTCCCCTTTCCCAGTTCTCTCTGATCCCTCCCTACACCCTTAGCCAAAGGAGAAGTGGAGAAGCCCTCACCCTTGAAGTGAGCCACACCGAGAAGAAGAATGCTGATCTCACTGGGCATTTCCTTTGTAGACCTAGCAATTTTCCCTTTCATCTGGGCCTGCACCCAGTTATTAACCTCCTGAAGGTCCAAGCGAGGGTTGCCGGACAGGACTCTGGGCCTGGTCCCGTATGACTTTTCCAACGGCGCAACAAAGCTGGATTTTATCCGCAGCTCTGGGAAGAGGTGGAGCAAGGGTTAGTGTTTGAGAGCTAAACCAGCATTCTCTTTCTCAGAGCATTCCTGGCTTAGGCTCTGGTTTACTACTCAGCAGGCCCCGACTTCCTGTCCAGCCTTCCCGTGACTTGCCAGGACTTCATGCTGGCTTCTCCAGGCACTGGACAGGGAACAACTGATTTTGCTCATTGCTGTTTCTCTTCATGTTACTGTCCTCCCCCACCCACCCACTATCTCCCTCAGCCCACTTCCTCTTTCTGATCCTCTTTGATCCTCTTTGGGCTCACGGGTCCTTTCCAGGTCTGGCCTGAGCATACATGGCCTATTGTGTAAAAAGAAGCCCCAGTATGGGGCACCTCAGGCAGCCCAAGCTACAAGGTGACTCACTCCTCTCAAAGATGATCCGGGAAGCACTCTTGAAGTTCTTCTCAGGGGCGGTGACAGTGGCAAGGAGTTCCTTGTAGGTGCTATGGATGTCTGGGTTGCTGATCAAGTCATAATAGAGAGCCCGGTGAATAACAGATTCTGTCCGCTGTTCCGATCCTGCCACAGAGACGAGGATGTGAGCCTCCACAACTGCCCACCGCGGCCCAAAGCAGGCCATCTCCTGGGACAGGGAGGACTATACACTTATTCTTTTTTATCTGCTGAAAGCCTGAGTGAGCTGATATGGAAACATTCTAGGTGGGCAAGGAATTTGAAGGCAATGGAAGAAATGGGGCTCATTCTTAGAGATTTCCCTAAAGTAGGGCAAAAGGCATGAGACCTAGAGAGAGATGAGAGCGAGGGGTACAAGTCCCTGTACTTCTCTCCTCACAGTACTTACCAGACTGTTTTATAGTTTCCTGTTTATTTGTTTCTCCTATAAACTCAACTGTGGCCCCAGCAAGGGCAGAGACCACATCTGCTTGTATGTGGTAGAATACCCAGCAGCTAGCTGACACTTAGCAGCAGCTTGTTGAAGGAATGAATGAACTTTGAAGTTACCATGTCAATAAGTGGTCCCTGAGGCCACATGCTCAGCACCATTCAAGGAGTGAGCAAATTGTGTGTGCCCAGCTTTTGAGCTCCCACTTGCACAAGTGGGACACCACTGAGGCCAGAGCTCTCAGTGCCTCTTGGCCCCTCCTTGAGGCAAGGTGTTTCATAGGCTTAGAGAACACTTATGTGCACAAGCCTGATGGGGCCTCTCCAGGTTTCTGGGGCTTTCTGCATGTGAGAACTCACCCAGCGACAGGGCAGACAGTGCCGTAGCCAAGCTGAGTGGGGACAGGAGCACGTTGGTCGTAGGGCTCGCGCTGGACCTCACACGGTACAGATCATAGCCAAAGTTGGAGACCGCTGCTGCGAGCTTGTTCACGGGGACCTTGAAGAAGGGGTCCTCCTCCTCCACTGGCACCCCCGTGGTGTCGGGGGCCAGGGAGCCCTGGCAGAGACAGGAAGACCTGGATTTGAGTGCAAGTGCCAGTGGGGATGAGCAGTGAGTAAACTCCTGCCTCGTTACTCTGATTGGGATTGTCATTCTGGCGGAAGGCAGGTATGCGTTCGTGCTCCCTGATCATGCATGCACGGTGCTGGAGAAAGGCAGCCAGAAGGGAGGTTAGTAGGTGGCCAGGTTTAAATACCGGTGACCCCTGAGCCTCAGGCCTGGGACACACTGAAACATAAAAAGGAGAGGAGTCCCCACCCAGGAACCCCGAATTCTCCCAAGCAGGCTGCCCTTCTGTTCAACCTTACTTGCTGCTTCTAGGGCTCTGCCTGGAACGCCCTCCCTCCCATCAGACCCTTCCCTGCCTTTCATGGCCTTGATCAGATATCATCTCCCCCATCACAAATTTCCCTGATCTGAATGAGCCTTTAGGTTTTCTGACCTTTTCTTCAGACTCAGGTAACACTCTGACTCTGCCAGGCTCTACGCTGGTTCTTTTCATTTGAGTTACTTCATTTCATACTTGTTCATGGATCTGCCTGATACCCCAGAAGACTAATATCCCCAAAGACTGAGTTTCTTGAAGACAAGAGCTGAGTCTTTTATCTTTCCCCAACACCTACAGTGTAGGCTTTCAGTTGGTAAGAAATAAACAAATGGCCCCAATGGCCCTGAAAGAATGGATGCTATTACCCATTTTAGAGATAAGGAAATACAGACTTGGGTGAAAGTGACTTGTTTATGGTCACAAAGCTAAAGACAGGGAGAGCCAGAGTTCTAACTTGGAACTCAGGACAAATTCCAGGTCGGCAGCCAATATGCCCAGCTTCCCCAGTCCCTCACGTGAAAGCCACCCCCACCCCCCACCATCCCATGCAGAGACTTCTCACCAAGCATATGACCTGCCTTCACAACCGGACTGTGGGCAGGGAAGAGGTCTGTATGTCCTCTTACAGCCTCTCCTGCATCCCTGGATAGAGTCTGAACAAACGCCCAAGAACGCTGCCCACTTGGTAAGACCACGAGTAGTGCAGGTCATGAGACAAGGTCCTCGCTGAAGGGACAGCCCTGGACTTGCTCAGGTACTCTTGCTCTCCACTCTTTTGGACCTTATTTGTGTCCCCACTGTGTTCTCTGAAAGATGGGGCAAGATGTTTTCTCTCTGTTTTGCTGTTGGAGAAAGCAAGGTCCTGCCTAGAGGCAAAGGCCAGAGCCTTGCCAGGGACCTGGGTGCCCAGGTCCCGGGCTGCCTGCCAAGCAGGGGCTGAGACAGCTGCAGCCCCTGCCCTGCTCACTGACCTCCTCCGGGCTGCCAGCAGTGTTCTGGGAGCTGCCGTGCCCGAGGAGGGCTCCAATCCAGATGAGAAGCACAAGGGCCTGCATCCCGGGGCCTGCAAGAGAAGTGAGAGGCAGCAGGCTCCTTCCCTCAGCCCTGCACTGCTGCAGGGTGCAGGGTGGGCAGGGTGGGCAGAGAGCAGGGGTGTGCAGGGCTAAGCACCTTCTCTCCAGCCTCCCAGGCTGGAAGTAGACCCTCAGCTTAATTCTGCCCCTCCACCCACCTCATGGCCCACAGGCTTATCATGGGCTTGTGTTCCTATCTGTGTCAGGGGACCCACTTCAAACCGAAAGCCCCAGAGCAGCAAAGCTCCAGCAGTGGTCTTCTCTGCACAGGGTATGGGCTAACACAAATGCTTAATAAGGTCCCTGGAGGGACCTGAGCAGCTCATTTTACAGATTTGGGGGCAGGGTCTAGTAACAGAATAAGGACAGAACCCAGGTCCCATAAGTAGACTCAGAACAACGGGAATGGAGACATCCAGTCCAGTCCTGCTCACCCCAAGAAGTTCTGAAACGCTCTTGGTGAGTTCCTCTGCGCAGGAAACTGTGGCCTCATAAGGGAGCTCATTCTCTGCTCAGTCCTGTTCCAAGAGCTGTTGCTCTCATGGTTCCCAGACAGCCTAGCTTCAGATCTCAATTCTGCCTCTTAATAGCTCTCTTAATCTCTTTTTTATTTTATTTTTTATTTATTTATTTATTTTTATTTATTTATTTATTCATTTATCCCCCTCTTGCTGCTTGTGCTCGCCGGGGTCAGCCAACCACGCCGTGCGGGCGGGCCTGCCCTCACCAGGAGGCCCGGGAACCGAACCCCGGGCCTCCCATATGGTAAACGGGAGCCCCACTGATTGAGCCACAGCCGCTTCCCAATCTCTTTTTTAAATGGAGATAAAATAGTACTTACCTATTGTTATAGGGAGTAAGATAATACCTTAAGAGCCTTTAACAATGCCAAAAACAGAGGAAGCTCTCCCTGTAATTCCCATCCTTTGGCCCCACTTCTCCCTTGCAGAGCTTCATCCTCTTCCCCCTTTCAGCCCCTTCAGGGACCTAAAAATAGCTCTAAACTCTTCAGAGCCTTCTTTTCTCCAGGCTGAGCAAGCCCGTTTCTTACAACGACAACCCCAGTCCATTCACTTCCCCGGCAGCGGGTCTCCTCTGACCAGGCTCTGGTCTGGCACCTGGACCACAAGGTAAAATTCTGAAATCCAGGCCCAGGGCTCCACGTGCTATGGCAGTCCTTCCCACCTTGGCCCTCCTGTGTTCACTTGACTGGGATCTCATCCCTGGAGTCAGGATCTGGGGGTGGGAGGATGAGGTGCCCTATAAAGTCTTCCAAGGGGCCTTCTGGCTTCTCAGCAGCCAGGACCCACAGCTGGTCCATGTTCTCCCTCCATCCACTGTACTGAGTGATAACTTACAATCCTAACTGCTTTGTCTCCCACCACACCTAGCTACCCTCCCCACCCCACACATACAGGCCAAGGGTTTTAGGCTCTTTCCTTATCCTTTTACACACACTTTTCTGACTTCCCAGAACAAATTGGATCAGGAAAGCTGGGAATACCATGTGTGATTTTGGCAAAAATCCTTAAAAATTAAGTCTAATATTCCACTGGACAACATTGTGGATCATGAAAGGCAACAAAAGAAAAGATTGCCTCCTGAGCCTGCTCGGTTGAAGGCTGGACTGCCTATGGGAAGCTTTCTTCCTAAACACTGGATCTGAGTTCCATCCACCCCTGTGTTCTCAGCCAGCTGCCCTTCCACACATTTGTCACGCCACTTAAGGAGAAATTTTCTGTTGAGACAACAGGAAAAGCTTTCAGCAGTGCAAGATACAGAGCTTAACACCAACCAGGCTGAAAGCTGCTCTCTCCACCCTGCCAGCCCCACCCAGAGATGGCAGGGGCCTCCCCTGCCTGAGCCTCAGCACACTGGTTTACTTGGAGACTGGAAATTCAGCGAGACTCCTTAGAGGGGAGGCTAGAGAAAACTAGCTCTGGTCCCTCTGGCTGGATTAGGAATATGGGGGTGGTGGAAATTCTGGCAAAGTTTTTAAAGAAACTAAGTTTACAATTCAAATGCACTTGAATGTGGTGTCTTCTGGAGTCCCTGCAGAGTGTGAAATTGTGTGATTGATCACTATCACCTCGTGGGTGGGCTGATGAGCGAAGAGGAGGCAGGAAATCAGGCAGGAAAAGGCAAAAAGCTGGCTCAGGGTCAGGTGTGGGGACGGGTAGTAGTAATTGCATCTCTTTTAATCCCCTACCTCAAGCCCTAGTGGTGAGGAAAGTGGGGAGATTATTGAACCCCTAGAAAGGCAGTGAGAGGGCAGAGTGAGGGTCTACAGGAGGGGTCCCTCAGAGCACGCACGACTCCCTGTCAAAGGCGCTTGTTCTGTGGGCTGGGGCAGGCAGCCTTTGCTGGCCAGGGGCACAGGGACAATGGTGCCATCCTGTCCAAAGGGCAGGCACCTGCCCTGTCAGGTGGGGGAAGAGTATGTAGAGGTAGATAGCGTCCTTGTAAGGCCAAGGTCTGGCCTTGCTTTCCCCCAAATCAAGAGAGACACAAGGAGCTGGGACCTTGTGATCTCGCCTCCAAGCTGGGAGGACAAGTTGTAGCCAATACATGTGTTTCAAATTAAACCCAGCTGCGCAACCAAACCCAGCTGCGCGACCAACGCCATCCCTCCGCCTCCAGGAACCACACAGCCTTCAAACCACATGGCTATGGCCCTCCCTCTCCCCTGGTTTGGGAGGAGGATTCCAATGGGTCCCCTCCAGGTCTGCCTATCACGACCCCACCAGCCCCCCAGGCAGGGTTTCTTCTGAAGTCTTGAAACCTCAAAGAATCAGGCCAGGGTCCCCCAGAGGTGCAACCCCCCACACCCCAGAAGGACCAGCCCTAGAAAATAATTCCCTGGCACCCTTTTCCTCCCACCCTCAGTCTCGGGCTGACCTCCTGGTGGACCAGTGTGGGGAGCCAGGCAGTGACAGGGTTTCTGGGAACTGTGCAGCTTTTCTTTGGCTCCTAGCTATGGTTTGTTCCAGGGAGCAGAAAGGGTGCGGACAGCCATTCTCTCCAGCACTGGCAACTGAGCCCCCCAGACCCCATGTTCCCCAGCATTTCCTGCAGCTAATTTGGTCGAAAAGAAAGGATTGGGTGGAAAAGAAGGACCCAGCTCTACTCCATCCGCTGTAGTGCAGGGCTCAGCGGGTCACTGCTCGGCTGTGTTGGGAAGTTACCTTTGAAATCAGCACCAACTGATTTCGAAAACAAGCAGAGAACTGGGCTGAAGCCAAGACCCAGGTGCGGGAGCGGCTACCTCCCAGACTGCGCCTGGTGGGAGCTCAGTCACCCTGAGAACCCCTTTGAAATGCTCCTGGGACCCTGACCCATCAGCTTAGCTCTTTTAGCTTCTCTTAGCTTCTTCCCCACCACTGCCCCCTCCACTATTTTGCCAACACTTCATTCAAAACTCTTCCCAGCCTCTTTTCCCATTGGTGCAATAGGGTTTGGGGATATTTGGGTCCTGGCCTTTTGACAACCCCCTACTCCATCTGCCCTCTTTCATCTACTCACCTGAGTGCCCAAGCTGCAGGGGATCCTGTCTCCCCACCTCCTCTCCCTGCACCCCTCTTCTCTGCTCCCAGGAGTACCCCTGCCTCTCCCCAGTACCCCTGGCCAGGGGAGCTTTCCCATCTTCCCCTGACATGCAGACCAGACGGAATTGCTTTACCTGTTGGTGTGCTGCGGCTCCACTCCCAACCTAGGTCCACTCTCAGCCTGCACACTGAGTGGGCTCCAGCTAGCACAACAGTTTTTCCCTTGGCCTCCCAATCCCACAGCCAGCAGGCTTCAGGTTACAGTTGCTCCTTTCTTAAAGAGACCTGCACTCAATTGGATTCTGTGATTGCATCATTGTCTGGTGTGCACTTTAACCCACAGCTGCCCTCCCATCACATGCCCCCAGCTCTTCCACCACACCCTCCTTCAGGGCACTGGCCTTCCTCACAGCCTGCTGGGGCTCCCCGCAAGCTGGCGGATCCCCACAGGGCACCCTGGCCAGGCCAGGGTAGGAGACAGGACTAAGGACTCCTGTCTTGTGGGAAGGGGCTAAGGGGGGGTCCAGCTGGTGGAGAGGAGAAAGCACTGGCCCGGTATTGGGACTCTGGCGCCCACTGTGGGATTTGGGGTGAGGTAGTTCTCAGGGCTCCTTCCTTTCCTCGGCTCAAAATGAAGGATGGGGGCACGGATGTGGCTCAAATGGTTGGGCGTCCGTCTGCCATATGGAGGGACCTGGGTTCGATCCCCGGGACCTCCCGGTAAAAATAAAATATATATATATAGAAGGTGCATGGGCTGCCAGGTTCTGTGTGCCGCTGAGCTGTCGGGCCCCGGGAGCCATGCAGCAGGATGATGACGTAACAGGGGAAAGACAAGACGAGATGCTCCGAAAGCTCCAGAAGCCAGGAGCTGAGGTGGCGCAGGCAGCAGAATACCTCTCTCGTACATCGGAGGTCTCCAGGATCGAATCCTGGTGAAGACTGGAGGAGGAGGATGAGAAGAGATGGCAGGAAACACACACAGAGAATTGCCCAGCAAATGGACACAAAAACAGCAAATGGGGAAGGGGGGCATTTAAAATGGATAAAGTAAATAAATAAAATCTTAAAAAAAAAAAGAAAAAAATGAAGGATGGAACTGGGATGTCTTCATTGATTTCTGAAGATCCAAAAGTGCAGTGGGAAAATACTTGGAGGAAGAAGTGAGACCCTCTGTATACATTAGTAGTGAGGGGAGGCCTACTGTGCACCAAGCTGGGCATGGGATAGTTTCCTTGGAAAGGGAAAAACAGAGGCCCTGCCCGCCTCAGGGTGCTTAGGCACTGGCAATGAGGTTGTGAAACTAAAACATTTGCATGAGAAATAATTAGAGATTATAACAACGTTTTCTAAGTTGGTATGAGTCCTGGCCAAAAGTTTAATAGAAGGAGAGATGAGCAAGGAAAAAAAGAGTGCTCTGAGGAAGAGAAGTTTTAGGGAAACCTGCGAGTGTCCTCATGCAAGGCTGAGGGAGCAGAACTAGGGCCCCTGGGTAGAATTTTGCAGTGGGCAAGGTTCAGCTTTGTACCTAAGGGAGAGCGTGTCAACAGTCAGAGTTCAGTCCCTTTCAATAAAAAATTGTCGAATATCTCCATGCAAGGCACTATGCTAGTGAGAGGAGACAGAATACATAGATGAAGAAGATTCAGTGTCCACCCTCCAGAAACTTATTGGCTAAGGGAGGCTCACATGAGAACAGAACATTCCAGTTTAACAGCGCATTCTGTGATAGTGGTGATGGTGGTCTCTGCAGCTGTGCTGTCCAGCATGGTAGCCACTTGCCACTTGTGGCTACGGAGTCCTTGAAATGAGACTAGTCTGAATTAAGATCTGCTGTAAGCATAAAATGCACACCAGATATTGAATGTATCTGTTGAACATGAGAAAAGAATGTAAAATGTTGCCCCATTAACAATCTTTACTTTGATTATAAATTAAATGATAATATTTTTGATATATTGGGTTAAATAATATATATTATTAAAAGTAACATTTCTTTTATTTTTAATGTGGCTGCTAGAAAAGGTAAAATTACATATGTGGCTTGCATTTGGGGCTCACATTATATTTCTATTGGGTAATGCTGCTCTGCAGGCTATTGTGGCAGTTGGGGTGAAGTTCCGTGCATGTTTCCTGAATTTATCTAAGCTAAGCCTTGAAGGATGAATAAGAGTAGCTGGGCATAGAATAGTAAGAAGGGCAGTCCAGGCAGAGGCAATACTCAATGAATGATGTCGGGGCAAGTGATATCCATGTGGACAAATTAGAATTGGATCCCTGCCTCACACCATACACAAAAATTCTGAAAGAAAAACTTAATTCTAGGTGCTTTGAAGATTTAAAAGAGAAAAACAATTTCTGTTTCTGCAGAACCTTTTCTAATGGGTTTTATTTAAATCATTTACTTTTTTTTTTTTTTTTTTTGAGGTACTGGGGCCGGAGATTGAACCCAGGACCTCATATGTAAGAAGCCAGTGATCAACCACTGAGCCACATCAGCTCCCCTGAGTTGTTTTGTTTGTTTGTTTGTTTGCTTGCTTGCTTGCCTTGTTTTTGTTTTTAAGGAGGAGGCACTGGGGACCAAACCCAGGACCTCCCATGTGGAAAGCAGGTGCTCAACCACTTAAGCCACATCTACTCCCCAATCATTTACTTATTTTTGAATAGATATTTTTTTTTCACATTGTTCAGAATTCAAAAGCAGTCAAAGGTATAGGGAAGCGGCTGTGGCTCAATCAGTAGGGCTCCCGTTTACCATATGGGAGGCCCCGGGTTTGGTTCCCAAGGCCTCCTGGTGAGGGCAAGCCCGCCCGCACGGCCTGGTTGGCTGACCCGGCGAGCGCGAGCAGCAAGGGGGGGATAAATGAATAAATAAATAAAATCTTAAAAAAAAAAAAAAAAAAAGACTTAATATTTAAAAAAAAAAAAGGTATATACAGTGAGAAAAATTCCCTCTCACTCTGGCCTCAAGTCACCCAGTTATACTCACTGGATGCAGCCAATGCTAATCTCTTTCTTGTGTACCCTTTCAGAGGTATGTTATGCCTATGCAAGCAATCACACACACACAAACACACATAAAACAGGAAAAGTGTAAGTTGTAGAAGAAAATATAGATGATACCTTTCTGACCTCTGGGTAGAAGGAATTTCTTAAACAAGACAACAACAACAACAAAAAAGCACAAATCATAAAAGAAAAGGTTGATAAATTGGTCGTTGAAATTAAAAAAAAAAAAAAAACTTGTTTCATGAACCAATACCATAAAACAAAGTGAAAAGACAAGCCACACAGGAGGAGAAGATATTTGTAACACATAACTGACAAAAAAAAAAAAAAAAAAAAAAAAAAAAAATTACTAACTATATATTATAAAGAACTATAAATCAATAAGAGAAAGGAAAACAATTTGACAGAAAAATAGGCCCAGATAATTCACAGAAGAATCCTAAGTGGCCGATTAATGTAAGAAAAGATGTTTTATCCTCACTAGTAATCAGGAGAATGTAAATTAAAACCACAATAGGGAAGCAGATGTGGCTCAGGCTACTGGCTCCTACCTACCACATGGGAGGTCCATGGTTCGGATCCCGGTGCCTTCTAAAGAAGACAGTGAACTGACACAACAAAAGACACAAGAAGAAAAAACATAATCAGAGACACAACAAAGCAGGGAGCAGAGGTTTCCAATGCCTCCTAAGGAAGACAGAGAGCTTACGCGATGGGCAGTTGTGGCAAGCTGATGCCACATGATGATGCAACAAGAGATGTAGGGAGGAAAAAACATAATGAGAAACACAACAAAGCAGGGAACAGAAGTGGCTCAGGTGATTAGGCACCTCCCTCCCACATCAGAGGTCCCAGGTTCAGGAGGCTCCTGGTGCCTCCTAAAGAAACAAGGAAGATGAACAGACACAGCAAGTGTAAACAGCAAGGGGGTGGGGAGAAATAAATAAATTAAATTAATAAAATAATCTTTAAAATAAAACAACACACAATAAAATTATATTTCACACTCATCAGGTTGGCACAATTTAAACATCGGAGAATATGAAGTGTTGGTGAGGATGTGGACAGCCAGGATCTCGTACACTCTGCTGGTGAGAATGTGTATTGGTAAAACTACTTTGAAGAACAATCTGGCAATAAATAGCAAACTTGTGCATAACTGTATGTGGCAGCCCTGGCAGGTGAAGATAGGCAAGCCCAAACCCCCAACTTAGCAATCCCACTCCTAGGCATGAGTTGAAAAGATTCCCACACAGGTGCACAAAGACTTTTGTACAAGAATGTTCTAGGGAGCAGATGTGGCTCAAGCAGTTGAGTACCCGCTTCCCACATGGGAGATCCCAGGTTTGGTTCCCACTGCCTCCTAAAGAAAAAAAAACACAAACAGCTATCAGACAATGAGCAAAACAACGAGCACAACAAGCAGACAGACGAGGCAGCCAACTCGGGGTAAGGGGGAATATATATATATTTATATTTATTTATTTATAAAGAATGCTCTAGAGGCAAAAGAATGGATGCTACCTATTAATAAATATCTATCAATAGGAGAATTGTTGGAAAAGTCTACAGCCGTGAAAAATAATCCATTGAAGCCCTGTATATCAACACTGATTTATCTCACAATGTGGAGTGACAAAAGTTGCAGGAGAATAAAACAGTATGATACATTTATGTGAAGTTTATTTATTTATTTTTTTTATATTTTATTTATTTATTTATTCATTTATCCCCCCCTTGCTGCTTGTGCTCACTGGGTCAGCTAACCACGCCGTGCGGGCAGGCTTGCCTTCACCAGGAGGCCCCGGGAACCGAACCCGGGGCCTCCCATATGGTAAACGGGAGCCCTACTGATTGAGCCACAGCCGCTTCCCATATGTGAAGTTTAAAAACATGCAAAACAATATATACCACTTAGGAATAAAGATATAGATGAATTCTACTTATCACTTAGGAATAAAAATGTATGATGAAAATAAAAGAAATGCATGAAAATAATAAAAAACTCAGGATGGTGTTTATAGGGACAGGGAATGGAGAGTGAAGGGTAGATAGGGCCATAACTATATTGAGAATATTTCTTAAGTTGGACAGTGATATTATTTCTTCTACCTTTGTGTATGTCCTAATTATTTCATAACAAAATATAAAGAAGGAACCGAGGTGGCTCAGGTGGCAGAACACCTCTCTCCTACATCAGAGGTCTCCAGGATCGAATCCTGGTGAAGACTGGAGGAGGAGGATGAGAAGAGATGGCAGGAAACAGACACAGAGAATTGCCCAGCAAATGGACACAAAATAGCAAATGGGGAAGGGGGGGTTAAAATGGATAAAGTAAATTAATTAACCTTAAAAAAAAAAAAAAAAAAGACTGACTATCCCACAATAAAAAATAAATTAATTTTAAAAAATATATAGGGAGGCGGCTGTGGCTCAATCGGTGGGGCTCCCGTTTGCCATATGGGAGGCCCCGGGTTCGGTTCCCGGGGCCTCCTGGTGAGGGCAGGCCCGCCTGCACAGTGTGGTTGGCTGACCCAGCGAGCACGGGCAGCGGGGGGGAGATGGATGAATAAATAAATAAAATCTTAAAAAAAAAAAATATATATATATATATATAAAGAAAGAAGATTTCTCTTTCTTCCTATTATCATGAAAGGAGCGTGTCCTGCTGCTCTCAAAGCAGAGGGTCTCCCCTCATGCTCTCGGGAGGACTTTGCTCCTACAGACAGTCCCTCTTCTGCATAACCAGTGTCCTCTCTAAAGGGTCTAAAGAATCATCCCACAGCCTTCAAACAGTCCCTCTGTGTGTGACCCTCCTTTATACCACGTCCCCTAAAGCTCCTGCCCTGTTTCCCTGTTCCCCTCACAACCACGCTGGCATCTCCACGGCCTCAGTTCCCGTTCTCTTCCCAACCCACTCCAAACTTGCTTCTGTGCCCACCTCTCCTTTGCACCTTCTTCTGCCAAGTTCGCAAATGCCCTCCCTGCTGGCAACGAAGTGGCTCTCTCTGTTCTTGGCAGCAAGCAGCAGAGTGGACTGATGCTCCTTCTTGAAGCCCACCTGCCCATGTTTCCCCTCCCTGCTGGCTGCATCTTTTCTATCTTTCTTGCTGGCTTGCTCCTGGGGCCCTTTTTCCTCCCTATAGCTCTCCTTGGGTGATGTCAGCTGGTCCCGTGATTTCAGATGTGATTACATGGTCCCAAATATATCAGTCTAGGCCTGACCAAAATATCCAATTGCCTACTTGACATCTCCATTTGGATTCCCAATAGGTAGGAAAAACAAATGATTTATCATTCAAACAGGGACACTTTTCAGAGAGAAAAGGGGTACTATTAAGCTGGAGCCACAGATATAAACCAGATCATCCTGGGCAAACCAGAACATAGGGTCACCCTCCCAAGAGGCACTTCCATCTGAACATGTTGAAAATGAAAATCTCCGACATGCCCTAAAATCTGCTCCTCACTCCGCTCCCCATCTCTGTAAAAAAGCACTGCCACCTACCCATTTCTCAAGACAAAAAACAAACAGACAAAAAACCAGGAATTTAATGAACACAACCATCCTAAGACTCTCCTTTCCCTCGTCTCCCATATAATCTACCCACAAATTCCATAAAGTCTGCCTTGAAAATTCATATTAATTACAACCACTTTCCTCCACTTGCACAGCCAGTACCCTCCACCACCTCTCTTGCCTTCTCCTAACAGGTGTCCCCACTCCCACTTTTGTCCCTCTACAGTCCATTCTCCACTCAGGAGCCAAGTGAGCCTTCTAGGGCTTAAATCACACCACGGCATGCCTCAGTTAGACGCCTTTTGCAGTGAATAAATCATTGCCATATACAGCAACATAGATGGATCTCACAAACATGAGGCTGAGTGAATGAAGCCAGACACAAAAGAGCACGAACTGTAAGATTTCTTTAGACAAGGTTCAAAAGCAGAAAGAACGAATCTATGTTATGAGAAGTCAGGAGAGTGAGTATTCTTTCTTCATCTGGGTGCTGGTTGCATGGGGGTATTTGGTTTATGAAAAATTCATTAAGCTCATGTACATATGATTTTTGTGCTTTGTATATGTATGTTATATTTCAATTTAAAAATTTGAACAACGCCCTTCAATAACGTCCCTTTGTATCTGGAATAAAATCAAAACCCCTGACTCTGGCTTACAAGGGCTGCTGTGATCTGGCCCTGACCAGCTTCATCTTGCCATTTTTTTTTCCTCTGGCTTGTCACAGTCCAACTATAGCGGCCTTCTTTTCCTTTCTCCACAAAGCCAAGCTCTCTTCTGCCTCAGGGCTGTTGCTCTGGCTGTTCCCTCTTCCGGAATACTCTTTCCCTGACTCTTTGAATGGTCAGATCCTTATCACCCATCTCTCAGCTCAGATGTCACCTCCCTGATCTCTCCAACCACAGATCTTCCCCAGTTATGCCGAATCACAAAACCTCATGAATTTCCTTTATAGCACCTTTTGTTCTGTAGAGTGTAGTTTTTATTTTTATTTGTTTATTGTCTAAGCCACCTCACCACCAAATTTAGGCTCTGGGCAAGTATGGATCTTGCTGGCTTGTTCCTTGCTGCACCCCAGAGTTTGGTGCACCACTGGGCACGTGGGATGTACTCGATAAGTGGGATGTACTCGATAAGGATGTGCAGAGTGGAGGACAGAGAGAAGGCAGCAAGATGTGGCAGGGAGAGCCAAGAGGCAATGACAGTGACCCTAGGGAGTGATGATGAGGCACAGGCCCAGGCACTGGGAACAGAAAAGGAGAGGAGTGTTTTAGTTTGCCACAGGTTACCAATGCAAAATACCAGAAATGGGTTGGCTTTTATAATGGGAATTTATTAGGGTAAAATCTTACAGTTCTGAGGCTGTGAAAATGTCCAAATCAAGGCATCGTCAGAGATGCTGTCTCGCCAAAGGTCAGCTGCTCGCAGAGCCTGGACTTCTGCCACGTGGCAAGGCAAAACAGCAGCCAGCCTCTGCCTTCTCCTCCAGGCTGACTTTCTCCACCAGCTCAGCTGTGGGCAATCAGGCACATGGCTCATCTCTCCCTTCTCTTCCAGGCCTCGTTGCTTCAGCTTCAGCTGCACCACTGATTCAGCCTCCAGCCTCTCTTGCAGCCTCTTAGGGTTTCTCTGTCTTTCTGCAGCTGCAGGCAATCCTGGAGTCGTCTGTCACATGTCAGGCTAAAATGGCAGCTCTCCTTCTCTGTGTGTCTCTGCATGTATCTCCTTTTTATAAAGGACTCCAGCAAGAAAGCTGAGACCCACCATGAGCCATACCTCACTGAAGTAATCCAATCAAAGGCTCCCAACTGAATTCAATCCAATCAAAGGGTCCCACACTCACAGGAGGCTAATTTAAGAACATAATTTTCTGGGGTCCACATAAAAGACTCTAACCAACACAAAGAAAGATCCTAGAAATACCTGGGAGGTCAAATTAACTTGGTGGGTGAAGTGGATGTGGCTCAAGCAGTTGAGTGCCCACCTCCCACATGGGAAGTCCCAGGTTCGGTTCCCAGTGCCTCTTAAAGAAAACAAACAAACAACGAGCAGACATAGAGCAAAAACAAGGAGCAAAAACAATGAGCAGACCACGAAAAAAAAAACAAAAAAAAACCTAGCAGACAACAAACAGACAACACAAACAAGCAAAAACAAGGAGCAAACAGACAAAGGAGCAAACAGATGAGGGAGCCATCTCAAGGCGTCAAGGGAGGAAATGAGATAGAGATGAAATAAACAAAAAAACAAAAATTAACTTGGTGGGCTTGGGGGTCTAGCCTTCCAGTGACTTCTTACCACTCAGGATCAAAACCACCATCTTTACAACCTCCCTAAAGCCCTGTGTGATCTGTCCCTGGCTCCTCCCCCCCTCACTCCCTCTGCGCCAGCCCCACCGATCTCCACTCACCTTGAACCCTGCAAACACATTCCCACCTCAGAAACTGCACTTGCTCATCTCTCTGCCTGGGGTGCTCTTCCACGATGCCTCGCTCACCTCCTTCATGTCTAGACTCAACGTCACCTTCTCAGTGAGGCCTTCCCCCGCAGCACTCCCTACCCCCACTCTTTCCCTGCTTCATTTTCCACCATAACTCTTTTTTTTTTTTTTCCGTGAAAAAGCAACTTTATTGATGAAACTGGATGACAGAACTTGGGGTCCTGAAGGCTTTTCTAGTTCTCTAACTGATCCTTTTTTTTTTTTTTAACATTTTTTTAGCTTTACTTTGTACATTTCATAATTGAAAATATAAACAATTAAAAACTAAAAAGTAAACACAGATGAATAAATATATATATATTTCTCAATTAAATGTAATGGATACATATAATTTTTTTTTTAATCAAAGAATATATTACACAATATATTTGGTTCATAGTAACGCATTCATACAGTATTTGTCCTTTTGTGTCTGGCTTGCTTCACTCAACATAATGTCCCCCAGGTTCATCCATGTTGCCATATGCTTTATGACTTCATTTCTTCTTACAGCTGCATAATATTCCATCGTGTGAATAGACCACAGTTTGTTTATCCATTCATCTGTTGATGGACACCTGGGTTGTTTCTAACTTTTGACAATGGTGAATAATGTGGCTATGAACATCGGTGTGCAGATGTCTGTTCGTGTCACTGCTCTCAGTTCTTCTTCAACCAGAACTCTTATCACCCTCTGACATACGATATATTTCACTTCTGTTTGTTATCCATCTTCCTGTATTGCTACTAAGAAGCAAGATTCCATCCCAGGTCTCTCTGACCCCAAGGTGCTTGCTATCAACCCCTGCACTTCAGGGCCACAGGTGGCTGCTGCCACGTGGCACCCCACACTCACAGACAAGGCCCACCAAGAAGTGTGCCCACCCACATCGACACCCATGCTGCCCCCAGGTCCTGGGTCGTGGCACCAAAGAAGGTGCCGGCCCTGTGCCAAGCTGTCCCCAGCTGCTGTCCCCAACTCCTTAGGTGCTGACAGCCTCCAGCTGGTGCGGTGCTTGGGGCAGCCTGTCTCCGGCTGGCAGACACCAGCTCCTGGCAGAGGGGCCAGTATATAATTAGAAACTCTGCAACTCCCTAATTGCCAGTTCTTCTCCCAAACCCAGAGGCTGCTGCTATTCTGAGCCGGCCTTGTTGCCGGCTGCCTAAGGCATGTAGAGGGCACAGGCTACGAGTAGAGCCAGCCTAGCATGGAGGTGGCCCTGGAGGTGGCTGGTGAGGTCGGAGGGGGCTGCATGGTGGAGCGGGGCCTGGCGAGTGGCCGGCGAGAGCGAACGTGGCACAGAGGGTGCTGGCCTTCCTGGAGCCATCCTGTTTGCCGCCGGCCTCCTCTGGTGGCCCTGGAGCCTGCTCCCGCCCTTCCTCCAGCCCCCCCTTGCTCCCACCCATGCCCAGAACAGTGACACCAGACCAGTCCAGCCCATTCATTCTTTATTCAGGTGGAGTACAAATCACTACAAAAACTTTACAAAAGAGGCTTAGGGAGCTAATGAGGCCCTTCCCTGCCTCAGCCCCAAAGCTTCCATGCAAAAGAGGAAGGCAGGAGAGAGGAAGGAAGGGGAACCCTGGCAGTGTTGGACATCTCCGAGGACGGGGCAGCAGGGGGTGGGCTGGGGCCTGGTGGGAACGGCACACCCAGCCTTCAGCAGGTCATGTCACAGCTAGGCCACGTCAGATACCCAGCCACGTACAGAGCGGGACGCAAGGTGCCAAGAGGACACACTCTGCTCCCAAGGCCACCACCAGGGCCTGTCTTCCCTCTGCCCAGCCAGGCTGTCCTGAGACACACCCAACGGCAGCCTGTCCCTCTTGTAAACAAAGGTGGAGGTGCCCCAGCTGACTTAGGGAATAACCTAACCTACCTCACTGACAGAGCTGGGTCCACAGCTGCCCTCCCGCCCAAGGCCCCAAAAGCACACCCTCTGAGCCCCTTTGGAAGAAATGATGCAGGATCAAGGCCCAGGATTCCCGGATGCCTGTCCTCCTCCCAGCCCCACCCCAAAGTGGAGAATGGCTCCTCCCCTCCCCAGGTGGCCCGCCCAGGCCCCACCCCGCAGCCCCCTCCCCCGCAAGCTGGTTGGAAAGAGTCACTTGAGTTGAGTGCGGGTCCAGGCACGGCCTCAGGATGCTGGCAGCTGCAGCCCCTCACTTGGGGCTGCTAGGTTGGGAGTAATCCTCCTCAAAGGGGGGCACAAGTTTCAAGTCAGGAGCAAAGTGCTTGTCTCCGTGGGGGAAGGCTCTCTGGTATTTCTGGTTCAGGAAAAAGACCCTGTTGTCCGGGGAATCCTGCTGTTCCTTGCGCTCCCACTGCGCGCTAGGGTTGGGGTTTCTCACGCTGCCCACAAAGAGGGGCAGGCCCATGTTGTCCTCAAGGATGAAGAAGAGGAAGGGGCGGTTCAAGCGGAAGGAGGAGAGGGACATGCGGGACATGGCCGTGCTGGTTGCCGCGGCCGCCTCCACGCCAGCTTCGCTGAGCTCCAGTGTGGACTGATGCTGCACGCTGGACACCACCAGGCTCTGGTCAGAGATCCCACGCAGGTCTGGGGCCTGGAACAGCTCCTGCAGGCCTGCCCAGGGCAGCAGACAGTTGGTCAGAGCTGCCTTCTGCCCCACAGCCGTCTGTGAGGGTGCCTGGCACCCTGGCCAGGGGGTGCCCAGAACCTACAGATCCCTGGCTAATGTCTGTTTAACCTTCAAGTCTCAGCTCTAATGTCACTTCCTCCTGGAAGCCTTCCCTGATTCCCTGCCACAAAGTCCAGACTAGGGGCCTTTTCAATGTCCTCCCACAACTCCCCACTCTATCTTATCACTTCTGCTGAATTGTAAGTGCCTGGTTCCTTGCCTCCCTACTCTATCAGGCTCAGCTCTTTGCACTGTGTACTCCCAGTCCAGGGCTTGGCACATAGGAGTTGCTTAGTAAATAGCTGATGGGTGAATGTATGTCCTTAACAGTGTGATACCCCAGCTTCTCCTCTTCTTCCTCCTTCCAGAAGAACCAGTGAAGCTCACCACCGGGATCTCTGTAATGCTCAGTCTTGGACAGAGCAGGTCTCCAGGCTGCCCCAGCCCACCCTAGGACAGAGGGTCCAGGGGTTCATATCAAACGCTCACCTTCCCTAAGCCCCAGAAAAGGCCAGAACACATGGCTAGCTCTGACCCAGACCCTCCTCCGACTGGGGGCTACCCCCTCACCCACACTGACCCAGCCTGATCTAGGGGGCTGTTCCCCACCCAGCCTCCTTACCCAGTTGGCTGAGGGTGGCCACCAGGTCTAGCTGGTGCTTCAGATGCAGCTTGGGCAGCCGGACCTCAGTGGGCCTCTCACGCTGCAAGGGCTCGTGCAGGGTGTCCCAGCTCAGGTTGGCCAGCACCTGCGTCACGTTCCACTCAAACTGGTTGGGCACAACGACCACAAAGCTCATGTTGTTCTTAAAGGGGAACTGGGCCACCTGCATGCAAGCGAAGGAGACCACGTGAGGACAAGAAAGGGTCCAACCGGGTCCAGCCTGTGCCTTTGTGGCAGAGGAACTGGGATCCAGATCATCCTTACTGGGTGTGGGCTCCACCTCGCTGAGCCTTGTTTCCTCATCTGTGCAAAGGAGTGACATTTCCTGCAACGTCGCAGGCTCACGTGATCAAATGAGGTAACACTTTTAAAGCTTCTAGCAGCATGCATGCACACAGGTGGTGATCAGTAAGTGGTGCTTTTCTCTCTCTCCCTCTGCTACCAGCTAGCTACCAAGGTTAGAAATCCCGTCTCTGCCTGGCAGTCACTCCACGTGCACAGTGGACGGCATCACGGGTTTGCAAACCGCTTGGGATCTGTGGAGGAGCCCCTGCAAGGGGGTGGGGGTGCCTTCCCTGGCCCTCTTACAACCTCAGCCCAAATGCTTAGCTGTATGTATGTACAGGTGTGCACATGCACACATACTGTGATCGGTGGTAAGATTTCATTTGAATGGGGTTTCTGCCGCTAAAGCAGTGCCTTTTGCAGCTGGGACACCTCAGGTTTTAGGCGGAGCATCTGTGCAGCAGGACCCTACACTGGCCCTGCCTATAAAATGCCTGAGGAAGACTGAGGGGGACAAGGAAGTGGAGGGGACAGGAGGAAGGAAGGGTGGACAAGAACAGCCTGGAGGAGTGGAGCAGCCGGAAGAAAAGAACTGGTGGGGGGTGAACCAGAGAGAAGCCAGGCTGCCGCTCCAGGGGCCCCGGCCTGGAGACCCCTCTCGGGAGGGCTCCCGGGCTGCTCATTCCTGCAGAAGGGCTGTGTCATCTGCCTTGTGAAACCAGCACCGCCTGCTCTGGGATCAGAAGCGAGGGAGACTGCACCCGAGCTAGCTTGGCGTAGAACTCTATCCAACTGGCAGGTTCCATGAGGAGGCTGGCAAATCCGACTCAGTCAGAGCCTCCCTGCTAAGGGGCACTTCTACTCAGCGGGTGCACGACAGCTCACACTGTGCCTCCCAGGTTTGGGGGGCGAGCCCCTGAGTGGCTTCATGGCTGCCGGGGCGGTCCCTGTGCTGCAATAAACCCCCATCCCAAGCCACCTCGGTCTCAACTCAGTGCCCCTCCTCAGAGAATTCCCCCCGACCACTCCATCTCAATCACCTTCCCAGTCACTAACAGGTCACCTTCTTTTTTGTTTTTCCCTTCACAGCATTTACCATTTTCTGAAATTGTTATGTTGATTTACGGTGGCCCATCTACTGGGTGTCTCCTCTTGTAAGGGTGGGGACCCCATCTCCTTTGTGCACCCCCAAATCCCCAGGGCCTAGAGCAGCACCTGTATATTTTTGTTGAATGAATGATCCTCAAAGAGCCTGCAGTCTAGGTGCTCCTGGGTGGGGACACAGCAGGACTTTTCAGGGCCACCAGCTTCACAGTTGACTGCCCTATGGCCAGGAAGGTGGAGCTGCTCCCCCCACCTCACCCCTGTACCTGCTCCACCTGTCCCACAGGCTGCCCACTCCCCTAACTGCTTCCCTCCACCCAGGCCCAACCTGGGCACCCGTGAGTGACCTGAATCTCAGGCTGCTCCAGGAAGAACCAGCGCAGAGGGTACTTGTGGGCACGCATCATGTCCACTGGCACCGTGAACTGCTCATTCAGGTGGAAGGTGTCTTTCTGGGTGAGGCTCGGGTCAAACTTGCTCCTCCAGAGACCTGCAACCAGACAGAGAGCAGGGGCCATGAAGGCTGGGACCAGGGTGGGCTCTACATTACTAGCCTCTTCTCCATCCTACCAAGGACCAATTTGAGGGAAAAGAGGTGGGGGCCAAGTCCCTGGGGATGCTGTGCCAGCTGACCCCCAGGTGACCTGAGGCCTCTTCCTAGCAGCATTTTTCAGTCTGGGATTGCATTCTCCCCATCCCTGCAATGCTCCTAGAGACCACCCCCCCCCGCGTCTTTGTATGCTCCATTTCCTCCGATCTACCCTCTCCACAACAACCCTCACTGCCACCCAGTTCCTGGGCCCCCTCTTGCCCACCTCCCCCAGGCAACAACCCAGAGAGACCCCTGCCTCTGGTCCAGCCCCAAGGGAGAGGGATCCTCAGCACAAAGCCTGCATGGCCCAGCTCAGCCCACAGGGCAAGGGAGAGGAGGCCGAGGGTAGGGGCTGCCCAGGCGGGGATCTGAGGAGGGCCGCACCCTGAAAGTGGATGGCATTGAGGAGCAGCAACACAGTGTTCTCTGGCAGCTCCGAGAGGAAATGCTCAATCTTCCCCTCCGTGGCCTCCTTCACCCACTGGTTGATGTTCGCCAGGTCATCTGCCTGCCTTCCCGTCAGACTCATGGGCTTCGTGCCAAAGAGCTGTTCCGATTGTTCCTGGAAGTCCTCTTTGATGGGAAATTCTACACAGATAGGGGCTGCAAGCTAGCTCCCGGGCTCAGGGCTCCACAGCCATCAATGCTCCACCGAGGCCCCCTGAGGCCAAGCCCATCTCCTGGACCCCCATCCATCCTCAGGGCACTGTCTAGGGAGTATTTCCGCCCTCAGCACCTACCTTTCTGCAGGTACATCGTGGCAGCCAATCGGAATGCCCCAGGGCCCAAGTCCTGGCAGAGGCGGCTCAGTAGGTGGGGGAGGCAGGGCCCCACATCTGCATGCAGTGCCTGCTGCAACCTCTGCAGCGTCTGGTTCCGAGCACCTAGAGGGGGCCGCATGGGCTGTGGCCCGGGCTGGGGGTTCTTCCCCACCCCCCACTGCCCACTCCAGGCTGAGAGTCTGCAGTTACTCTTGGAACTCCTCGAGGAGCACACCCACAGGACCACCAAATCCCCATCAATGTCCACCGGACCAGACTGAGTGACATGTCCCCAAGTTCCTACTATCACCTCACTCCTGGCAAGCTGCTTTCCCTCTCTGGGCCTCAGCTTCCCACAGCGAGAGACATTGTAGTTATGAAACTCTTGTATAATAAAAATCACCAGGGAAATTTGAATAAGCAGATCCCTGGGCCCCATCCCCAGGGTTCTGATTCAGAGAGACTGGTGATGGGGGCCCAGGAATCTGCATTTTTGCCAAACACCCACATGATCCTGATGGAGTAGCCACCTACGGATAACCTCTGGGGCAGTGGGTTCCCACTGGCCTCCCAGCTCTGCCAGTCTGGTCAGGTGCCACCACAGTACCTAGTGCCAGGTGAGACAGTGCCAGGGCCACGCTCAGGGGTGACAGGACGAGGTTGGGGCTGGTGGACCTTTGGGCCACCAGGGAGAATAGGTCTGTGGTGAAGGCCATCATGGCCTGGGCCAGCCTGTGGGTCTGTTCCAGGGTTGGGGCCCCTTTGCAGGCTCCTGGGTCCCTCTTCAAGGCAGGGGTCAGTGGGGCCAAGGGGACGGCTTCTGGGTTCGTGTCGAAGGTCTTCATAGCCCCGGTGTCTGGGGGTGACAGGACCTTGTCCCAATCCTAAAGGAAAAGGAAGAACACGTGGTGGGCACTGGCCCTCTGGGGACCTGGTCCCTTTGGTCCTTCCAACCCTAGCCAATGTGGCCCCAAATGCCAAAGCCTCAACCTCAGCCTCACAGCCACGCTCCCGGCCCCCTCGCCCGTGCTGACTGGTCCTCCTCCCTCTAGCCCCACCCACTCTTCCCCAGCCCCACCTGGTTGTACCTGGTTGCCCAGGAAGAGAAGTGGGGGCAGCTTCTTCTGGGTCTGCCCGTCTGTTAGCTGCAGAAAGGAGGCAGCTGGTGGGAAGCGGCCTTTCCCGCAGGACCCCCGCCCAGACGTCAGGCCTTCCTCCCCCTCACGCACTCCTCACTCCCCAGTACCTGCTGGCCCAAGGGCTCCATGGCGCTCACGGGAGAGAACTGTTGAGAGAGGGATGGGGATGCTGGCAAACCCCTCCCCCGGCCCCAGCCCTTTCCCCCTCCCCTTCAGCGCCTCTGGCCTCTCCCACCCACCACCCCCACCTCCCCAGCCTCTACTTCAACTTGAGCAAACCCCGCCCCACCCCGACCGGGACCCAGCCTCACCACCGCGTGCAGGCAGGACAAGCTGAGCACCAGGAGCCCCTGGAGTGGCGCCATGTTCCTGTACCGGGACAGTAAGCCTCAGCGCCCACCGCACGCCCCCAGCGCGCAGCCGGCCAGCCGAACCCCACCCACCACGGCCACTCGCGCCGCAAGGTCCGAGCTACAGAACACACACCCCAAACGTTCGTTTCCCCTGTGGCTTTTTTTTTTAAGATTTATTTATTTATTCATTTATCCCCCCCTTGCTGCTTGTGCTCGCTGCTTGTGCTCGCTGGGTCAGCTAACCACGCCTCCCACATGGTAAACGGGAGCCCTACTGATTGAGCCACAGCCGCTTCCCAGTCCCCTGTGGCTTTATTTCCTCTGTATTATCTGTTTTTTGTTTTTTGTTTTTTGTTTTTTGTTTTCATAATTCCTGCGCTGAGAACGTTTGGATCATAGCGGGGAGATACTCTTAAAGCAAAAAAAAAAAAATTTCCATCTTCAAGGCCGCATGTTCTTGAGTCAAAGCTGGGTTTGAACCCAGGCCCTGCCTCCTGCCAGGGGAACTTGGACACCTCCCTTACCCTCTCTGGGCTTCATCTTACTTTGTAAAATGGTGGCAAAAGTCCCTACCTCCTCCTACGTGTGTCCTATAAGGACCAAAGGGAGACAGTCTTTGTAAACCCCAGAGCTCAAGGCCTGGCACTCAGTTAATGCCTACTGCCAGCCTACCCCCTGAAGACCCTCCACACTGGGTCTCCCACCCCAGAGCCCCCAGCCAACCTGCTGTCCATTCGGCTGGTTTTTCTCAGGCTGGTCTGGTCTTGGCCACTGGGTGCACAGGCCTGTGTGGCCCTGAGGCACCTGGACACAGCAGGGTGGTGGGGTGACAGGAGAGCTGCCTTGTTGACCCAGTAGCAAGGCCTTTGGCCAGAGCCACCCTCAGACTTAAAGAAATCACAGGCATCTCCACCCCCACTCCCTCCCCAACCCCCAGCCAGCTCTACAAAGCCAGGCTAGTAGGTGGGGACAGGTAGGTCTTGGCTTGCAGGGAGGATAAATCAGCCCCAGCCGTGTCCTTGGAGCCAAGGCTGCCCACCCATCTCAGGGCCAGTCCATCTGGAGGATCCTTCTATCATCCCTAGCCCCACCCACACCACACACGAAGGCCAGGGCCCTGAGCTCTGGTATCTTCCAGGCAAGAAAAGGCCTCCAGTTGTTTTCAAGTCCCAGAGGGAAATGCTGAACTCACCCCTTCCCCCTCAGCACCCCAGGAGACTGGGGAGCCATAGGCCTCCTGAAGAAATCCTGCCCAGACTCCCTCAGCCAGGTGACCAGCTCCCACCTTCTCTGCCGCCCCAGGAGCAGGCCGCACTCCCCTCCCTCGTACCTCTGCAGGCTCCTTGCTGCTGCACAGGATGTTCCTCTGGCCCTCCTCTGGTGCTCCCCACACTCTGCCCAGGCTCCAGCCAATCCAGCCTGGCACTCCCCTCCCACCAGACCTTTGCTCTTAGCCAACCCCTTTTCAGATTGCCTTCTCTTCTGGTAAATATTGACCTGCACATCCGGTTAAACATTGATATTGGGGCCAAGAGCCCCTTCCGCTGCTTTTCCCACCAGGGTATCAAATTCCCAGACAGCCAACCTAAGCCCCCAGAGGGTTCAGGTCCCGCCTGAGTCTGGAGAAAGGAAGGTCAGGAGGAGACAGCTGAGACTGGTCTGACCAACCAAGAGGGCAGACCCAGAAAGGGCAAGGGCCTGGCAACTCCACAAGGTGGGGATTATCCCTGGCTTAGGCTCAGAGAAGTGACGTGACCTGCCCAAGGACATAGAGCTGGGCCCAGAGCCACATCCAAGTTCCCACTTCCAATGTCATCCTCTCTCCCCCACAGCTGCGTCCCCCACTCCCAAGGGAAGAAAAAAGGAGCGGCAGGATCTGTGCTGGGAACCCAGGATGAGATGCCTACGCCCAAGCCTAACCAGTCCAGGATCCTGGATGGCTACCTTCACAGTGGGTCCAGCTGGGGAGAGGAGTGATGCTGAGGATTTAGCCTCTCCCAGAATCTGACCTTGTCGGAGCGCTGCCTCCTCACCCTCCGAGAAGGCAAAGGTTCTGGAAACTGGCCTGCAGGAACCAGAAGCCCCCCCACCCGTGCCACTCAAAGAGAGTGGCTGGGTGGCCTCCCTCCTCTCCCTCCACACTCCTCACCCTCCTCTCTGCCCTGGAAACCACTGGATCTCAACTCTTCCCCACCCCAACACCATTAAGGAAGAAAAGCCTCACTCCATTCCATGGCTCTTACTAAAGATTTATTGATCATATTTACATCTATTGCAAACAGCGAGGAGGCAGCAGGGACCGAGTCTCAGACCTCAGCTCTGCTCCCAAGTGTGAGAACCAGGGGAACGCCTACATCTTCCTGTCCCCTGGGAGACCTGAGATGCAGAGATGATTCTTCTCGCCCCTTCTCAGGAAGCAAGTCCTCCCCACAAGGTGTTCTGGGCCCAGGGGCTGCCTCCTCAGCTCAAGGCACAAACACTGTGGTTGGAGGTGGGCAGGCAAGGCATGGGCCACTCCTGGCAGGCACCAGCTGACCCAGCCCATCTTCCCAACCCTGGTCCTGCCCTCTCTCTCTCCCAGCTGGTCCCACACTGGTCAGGGCCTGGCTGGCTGGATACTTACAGCCCAGACCAAGGTCCTTAACCGCTGGACCCCAGCCAGCTCTCTGAGAGACTGGAGTCCAAGCACCATCAGTGCCCTGGACTGGGGCAGATTCCTTGTCCTTGGGGGACAGGCGCAGAGACAGCCCAGCAATAGGGCCTTGGCTGGAGATGGGCTGGACAGGGCCAGCATCCCTTCCCCTTCCTAGAGCTTCCTGTGGGCCCAGAGGGCCAGTTGGGAAAAAGCAAGGGTAGAGGTGCCCAGGCTGGCCCTCTTGCTTCTAGCTGGCTCAAGGCTGCATCTCCCCAAACCACGAACACTTGGGAGATCCCTTCTGGCAATTCTGGTGACTCTGGGCACACCCCAAGTGGAGGCCCTCGATGTCAGGCTGCGTGGGGATACAAGGCATGGGGCCCGAGACCTGCTGGAAGGAAGCTGCTGGGGGAGCAAGGGTGGGGGATGGATTCCCAGGAGTCACCTGCCCACCCTGGCTGGGCTGACCCGACTCAGCCTACGCCAGCAGGCGGATGACCCCATTGTCCGAGCCCAGCAGAAGGTGGCGCTTGGTGGGCAGCAAGGCCAGGCTAGTGAGCGTGCCCCGGAAGTTCTCAGAGCTGAGCTTGGTGGTAACCTGGGCGGGCGGCTCGAGCAGGGAGCAGACACCAATCTTGTTGGCCGCGGTGCCAGTGACCACCTCGCTGCCATACAGGTCAAAGGTGTGGATGGGGTCGGACGCTGACTTGTAGTGGTGTGTAGGCTTCTGCTCTAGCTCCTTCCAGACAGTCAGGGAGTGGTCGGAGGAGGAGCTGACCAGAATGCTGCTGTCCACTGCCTGTCCGGGAGAGGAGAGCCTCAGCAAGGGCCTGAGCCACCCGGTATACCCACTGAGCCAGGGTCTTCCTGTCTCCTCCCACAACATCTCACAGGGAAGACGAAACATCCTGAAACTCATGTTAGGCTAATGTTAGTCAATAAGTTAAAGTGCTGTCAACCTAATCACCACCATCGTTTGAGAACTTACTATCTTCAAGCATTGATTGCATCAGGCATACTCCTTACATTTAGTCTTCATAACGAACCTGAGATAAATACTGTCATTGTCCCCGTTTTACAGAAGAAAAAAACAAGGCTCAGAGAGGTTAAGCAGTCAGCCTAAAATCACAGAGCCAGTAAATGACAAAGCCAGGACTACTACCTAGCCTGATCCCAGAGCCTTCCTGGTTCTTTTCTGGAATATCAGAGGAACCTGGAGCAAAGTGTTCCCGGGGCACCCTGCCCTCAACAGTGGGAGTGTTTGTCCTTGTCCTCTGGCCTCCGTCCAGGACAGGGAGGAGAATCCTGTGTGCCTGGAGAAATCCTCCCAGGGGGAGCCCTATTCCTCCCGCCCTGTACCTTCCTGAGCGGTTCCCTGAGGCCCATGACTGAGGATTGGGACAGGGGCAGGGGAGGGGGACAGGATCCCCATGCCCAGGCTTGTCCCTGACCCCACCAGGGCAGCCCAGTAGGGGGCATGGACTCTGCTCGGTGGTCTGGGAGCAGTAAACAGCTTCCCGGCTGAGCTTTATTTAACCTGCACTGGGTCACGGACAGAGCCTGACCCCTGATCCTCCGAGCAAGACAAATATGGACAAGGGTTATTCATTAGAACATCTCCAGGGAACACCAGGGTCAGCTCTGCCCCCTCGTTCCCGCCCCCATGGCCTGCTCCTGCCAAGGCCCCCAAAGGGCAGCTGGCTCCTGAGCTGGCCCAGAAGGACCGCCCTCCCTGCCCGTCAGGCCTTGGGTAGGTGTAAGGAGGACCAGCTTGGTCCTGCCCCTGGATGGGCCCTGAGCAGAGGTGAGGGGCTGGGGCTGGTCAGTGGGGAGGGGAAGGGAAGCTGGCCCTTCACCTTGATCTGCAGGATGTCCCCCTCATGGGCCGGCCAGCCGCGGAGAACCAGGCCCGTGCGGGTGTCCAGGAGCACCATGAAGCCTGAGGAGAAGCCGGCCACGACACTGCGGCCATTGGGACTGACGGCCAGGGAGCGGACGAGCCCGGGGTTCAGCCCGCCGCCCAGACGGAACTCATGCTGCAGGGGCGGGAGAGTGAGCTGATGGGGCCACCGCTGCCCCATCTCGCCTCTCCCTACAGGTCCTCACCTACCACGAGAGTCCCCATCAAAGGAAGAGAAAAGCCCAGAAGCCCTCCCTTCCCGGCCTCCCTCCCCTTCATCGCAAGCCAGAGCCCCACCCCCAGAGTCGGTGGATGTAGGTGATCTATCTCCAAGGAAGAACATGAAGTGCCCCAGGGACAAGTGCCCCAGGTACGATACCCTGGCTTTCTCTCTTCGTGAGTCTCCCCTCCCCACCAGGTCCCCAGGCCATGCTGGGGGAACTAGATGCCCCCTGACCTGCAGGCCAGGTTTCCTGCAGTCCACAAAGCGCAGGGTCGAGTCAGAGCTGGCCATGGTAATGCTGGTGTGGGGGGCAGGCATGACAGCCACGGCAGTCAGGGGCACCCGGCTGTCCGAGGGCTCCACTGTGCGAAGGGTCTTCCCTGAGAAGGAAGGGTCCGGTGGCTGATGGAAGAGCCCCGACCACCCCCCCACACCCCAGCCCTCTGACCTAACCCCATGCCCCAGGGGCCTTCGGAAATGACTACAGACATTTCGTGACCCTCCCACCTTCCTGTGTCCATGGCCAGGCCAGGTGCTCATCCCCAAAGGAACTTCCTCTCTTCATACAGCCCCCCTGAGCAAAAACCACCTCCCCCTACCCACCCCATCACTACTTATCCCCTTCCCCCTTTTACTGCATTTCTTCCTCTAACAATGCCAAAAAAATATCAAGCAACCACTGACTGAACAAGGAGTACGTGCTACATGTTAAGCCAAATTCCTATATGTATCAGCTCCTTAAATGGACATTTCTGATTTCCGTTTTACAGTTGGGGAAACTGATGCTTCCAGCAGCAAAATGATTTACTCAAGGTCATCCAGCAAGAAAGAGCGGATTCCAAGCCCTTAACTGCTCCTCTGAGTGGCCTCATTTGGTCTCCCCCAAATCCATCCACTGCACCCCAAACCTTCCACCCTCAGGCCCCATTTCCAGAAGCCTGGCAGGGCACAGGATGGCAGCAAAGGAACAGGCCTCACCTGGGCGCGCTCACCTGTGAAGGAGTCCCAGAGGTGCACAGCCCCGTCACAGCTCACCAGGTACTGCGGGGCCTCAAGCTGGCCCACATAGAAGACACTCTTGCGGTGCTGGGTGTAGATGAGGCGGGGAGCTGTCTCACTGGTGCCATCCCCGTAGTTGTAGAGTGGCCAGAGGCGCACAGTACGGTCCTTGCTGCCACTCAGGAAGAAGTCCTCACTGCTCAAGGGCGCCACACACTTGACAGCCCCAGAGTGGCCGGGGAAGCTCTGCAGGCGGATCTGGTGGAAGTGAAAGTGGGCATCGTGCTGGCTAACACCAATCTCGTACTGCCAGTAGGCCAGCCAGTTCCCGCTCAGCCCGTGGGCACTCCGCGGCAGTTCCTGCTTCAAGACATTGTCCTCGCTGCTGCTTCCGGGGCCCCCACCACCCACCCCGGAGATGGGGCCCAGTAGCCTGGGGCCCTCGGGCTGAAAAGAGTCTGTGGGAATCTGGATGCGATTCCCAACCAGGACGCTCCCGAAGGTCCCTGAGTGGCTGTCATCCTGGGAGCAGCCCCCACTCTGGGGGTCCCACTCGTGCCCGGTGCTGGGCGCGGCAGGCTCCATGCTGGCAGGGCTGCGGTTGCTTGGGCTGAGGCTCTCCAAATACAGCCCCGCCAGCTCCCCGACCAGCTCGTGGTTGGGGATGATTTTCTGGATGATGTCACCTGCATGGGAGCGGGAGAAGTCCTAAGATCAGGGAAGCTGCTAGGGGGCTGCCACCACCCACCCAAAGGCTTGGGAACCACAGGAGACTGGGCGGGAACTGCATGAGTAACTGAGCAAGTAATTCTTCATCTCTGAGGCTGAATTTCCTCCAAGTGAAATGTGGATTCATTCATTGAGTATGTACAAAGTGCCCATCTTCCTGTGTATGTGCTGCATGAGCAGTGAGGGAGACAGCTGGCTCTCTACCCTCAGAGCTTAGATTTTAGGAAAGGAAAGATAATAGTATCTAACCCCAGGGTTGTTTATCGTATTGTCTCTGTTTATATGCTCCCTTGGGACTTGAGATCTGAAGCCAAATCCTTTTGCCCTGACCCAGAAAACTGTGCTCAACACCCACTGCTGACTCGGGCGGGGAGGCAGGTATGGGGACACCCCCCACCCCCCACACCCCCGGGAAAGAGGCACAGCCAGGGAACACAACAGGGCAGTACCCAACAGACAGGAGAAGGGCACGTAGATTGTGTACGCCATCTCCAAGGTGAACACCTTCTGCAGCTCGTCCAGCAGGGCGGGGTCCACTGGCCGCTGCTGCCCATCGGAGAAGGTCACCTCTGGTAGCTGCCCTTCACTGCGGCCACCAGGATCCAGCTTCAAATCCTGTGGGCAGGAAGCCCAGGAGGTCAGCCAAGTCCACACCCCCTGCCCCAGCCCACTCCAGCCAGGCAGGCCCACCCACCTGGTGCCGAAGCTCATGCAGCTGGGAAAACACTTGGAAGAAGGTGGCCACGGGCTCACTGAGGTGCTGCTGGACCATCTCCTGTCCGATACGCAGGCAGATGAGGGCGATGAGGCTGATGGTTTTCACGCACAGGACAGTCCGGGCCTGGGCCCCACTTGGGAACCTGGAAACAGGGTTCATGAGCTGCAGCCGCCCACTCTGCAGCACTTCCTCAGAGTCCTTCAACAGCTTTATTTATTTATTTTATTTATTTATTTATTTACCGGGAGGTCCCGGGTATCGAACCCAGGTCCCTCCATATGGCAGACGGACGCCCAACCATTTGAGCCACATCCACCCCCATCTTCAACAGCTTTAAGTGGAAAGGAGCTACAAGACCAAACTGGTCAAAACCAGCGGAGTAAACTGAGGCCCAGATAAAGGGTATGACTCACTTAGGGTCACACACCCAAGAGGGAACCCTAGGACCCAGTGTTATTCCCTCTCCCCGAGTTTCCTGGGCCTTCCTGGGAGCCCCCTCAGCTGGGCTGCTCCCACCACAGGAGGTGGGCAGAAGCCTACCCGGTGATGAGGGAAGTAAGAAAGCTGAGCACGGGCAGCAAGACCTCATGGCTGATACGGGGCAGGATGTCCATGAGGGTGGTGTCCGAGAGGTACACGATGATCTTCTGCGTCAGCGTCACTGCCGCCAACAGCCCCGCCTCCTTACGGCTGTTCAGTCGGCTGGGGCCCGAAGTACTCCCGGGGGCCACCTACGGCCACAGGGTACATGAGGGCCAGGCTGCCCCGGAGACCCCGGCAGGCCTCAAGCTTCTCAGCCTCTCTGCCCCCAAGCCTGCTGAATCAGTGACTGACCAGGTAGCTGATGTAGGGCAGGTACTGGTAGGTTAGGACGGGCTCCCCATACAGGTGGGCAACATGGAGGAGACAGCTGAGCACAGGCCCCGACACCACATCGCCCAGGACAGGCCTCTTCTGGTAGATGTTGCCGGCATTCAGTGGGGTGCTCTCGCTGCTGCTCACAGTGAACTGCTGCCGTGTGGGCCCTGCCAGGGAAGGGCCAGCAGCCCTGAGCGGCCGGCCAGTAGGGGGAAGGAGGGAGGCTGGCCTTCCAGGGGCTGCAAGCAGCTGCTGCTGCTCACTCGAGCCTAGGCCCGCCCGTCCCCCATCCAAGGAAGGAAGGGGCTCCGAGACCAGGGCCCAGGACCTGGCCTGGAAGTGGTCTCAGGTAGGAGGAGGAAGGAACCCAAGAGGGGGCTTCACATGCCGGGAAGACCCGCCACACCTTACCCACATAACAAGATGTCAATAGGCGCAGCAGGTTTCTGGCCACGTGGCGTGAGGCCACGGTGGGGCCGAGTTTGGCGGACAGCCAGCGGACCATCTTGCAGGCCGTATCTACAGGGTGCGAGCGGGCCCTGAGCACATCAGATAACGGTGGCTCCCCACTCCTCCCACCCAATACACCCCACCCAGCCATCTCTGGAGGCAGTGCACTGCCAAGGGGCCCTGCCCAACCCTGACCACCCCCCCCTCCAGTCAGCAGCGGCGAGGAGTCCCTGGCCTTTGGGATTCTAATGAGTTTGGGGCAGCTCTAGGCTCCTATCACTCAGGCACAGTTTGCAGGGAGGTTGCTTATCCTTCCAGCATCTTCCCAAGTTCCTTGATGAGGTCTGACCTAGCCCCAGCTGCCACCCCTTCTGGCCACTGCACCCCGCTCCACTCGCTCTGTCTAACCACACGGGCCTTTTCCTGATTCTTTCACTGGAACCGTGTCAGCCTCAGAGCCTCGTACGTGCTGTTCCTTCAGCCTGGAATGCTCTTTCCACTTCAGACCCTGCCGTTTTTGTCTAGCTACGTCCTCCTCGTTGAACTTCTGCCTTCAGGGAATCCTTCTCTGACCCCTGCAAATAAGATCTCAGCCCCATTTTACATTCCCTCATAGCAACCCAGACAGGTTTCTCATAGCGCTAACACACGACTGCCTACGATGCGATGTCTCAGCTTGGTGTGAGCTCCAGAAGGGAAGGCCCAGACCCCGGTCGCCCCTGCTTGGACAGGTGCTCAGCCAACGCTGAGTGGACAGCAGCGTGAGTGTGGGCCAACACCTCCCCACCCGAGAACTTACCAAGGAGGATCTTCTGTTCTTTGCCCTCTGAATGCTCAGTCAGCGGCTCCTCCTCTTCCTCCCGGTCTCCCCCGCCACTAGCCACAACCGTGTCCATAGACAGCACCGTGTCAGACAGGGTGAGTTCAGATGTCCTAGTGACCTCGTCCTGTTCCCCCTCCTCCTCCTCCAACACTACACAGTCTTCCTCCTCCTCCTCCTCCTCCGAGCCCTCGCTCTGCTTCAAGTCCTGGCTGCTGTCACCTGACTGGAGGCTGCTCTTGTCCACAGGGGCGCCCCCCTCATCGGTGGCCCGCTCCTCGCCCAGGGAGGTCTCGCTGGCACTGCTCTTGTCACTCAGTCTGCCCAGACTCACTGCCTCATCTTCCTGGGGCTGCGGAGACTCAGCCACGAAGAGCCCGGCCTGGAAGTCCTCTGTGTCGGGGAGGTCAGCCTGGTCGTGGAAACTGACTCCAGACGTGTAGTCTGGGAGTCCCAGACCCGAGGCGGCGGCAGGCTCCCCATCCATCTGAATCTCTGCCCCAAAGGCACAGGGACCCGGCCCGGCCCCTGGAAGGCCGTTCTCCTCCTCCTCAGCAGCCCCTGCCAGGCCCTTGCTTTCCTCCTGGGAGGCCTCCAAGCCCGCCAGCACCTGCAGGACATGGGGCAGCAGGTGGCTGAGGAAGGCCTGCAGGCCCAGCCGCACCATCAGCTGGGCCACAAAGCAGTCCGTGTACAGATAGAAGCGGCCGCGCAGCCGGCAGGGACTCTCGTAGGCACCAATGAGTGGCTTCAGCAGGTACTTGTTGGCATTCTTGGGGCCCAGTGCCCTGGCAACAGGTTCAAATAAGTACCAGGCCGTGTACACGGCCGTGTGCTCCTCGGACATGAGTGACAGCACGAAGGGCAGCAGGATCTCCAGGCCCTCAGGGGTGATGTCACTCAGCACTGCACCCAGCTCCTGCCACAGAGCAAACACCAGCTCCCGCCCCTGGGCCTCATCCTCCACGCGCCTCGCCTGGTACAGGAGGATGAACTTGTGCAGCGCTGGGAAGTATGGAGGGAAGGGAACCACAGAGCTGAAGGGACTGAGGAGCTGGGCCGGGCAAGGTGGGGGCAAGCCCTGGGAGACAGGCCTGTACTCAAACAGTGGCTCCAGCTTGCCCCTCTGTGCAACCACAGGGCCTTCAGGTCCACTCAGCTGCAGAAGGGTGTCCAGCACGGGCTGCAGAGACACGGGGACCTCCTTGTGGTGGCGGGTACAGAGCCCCCGGACAGCCTCAAAGCGTACCCACAAAGGCGCATTGGGCTGCAATGTCCGGACCCTTGTGGCAAATACCATCTCAGCCAACAGAACACCCAGCGCCTGCACGTCCCGATGGAAGAGGTCCCGCAGCTGCATGGGTGGCCGAGCCTGGGGCTGCTCAGGCACCTCCAGCCAACCCCCTACACCTTTGGCCAGGAAGTTGCCCAGTTTCTCCAGCTCCTCCAGGGCCTGCACAGGGCTGAAGCCCTCGGGAAGAAGGATCTTCCCCTCCTCCCCCTCCCCAGTATCCACCCCAGAAGCTTTGCTCCTGCGGCCTGGTCGAGAGGCCGAGGTTACTGAGAAAGACAAGAAACCAGGGGGTACTTGACTGGAGGAGGAAGAGGAGGTGCTCAGCTGGTCCCCCACTTTCCCAGCCAAGGAGATAGAATCCAGAGCTTCTGTCCCCTGCTCCAAGTCATCTTCCCCTGCCACGGGCCTGTCTCTGGTCCAACCAGCCTCACAGGGAGTGGCCTCCAAAACCAGCCTACCCGCCCCATTTGTAAGCTGTCCTGGGAAGTCCTCCCGGCCTGTGGTCTCCTGGATGGTCTGGACCAACAGTCTGGGGATGTGCGGAGGCTCAGGGGCCAGGGCAGGAGCCCCAGCTAGGCGCCGGGGGTGCGGCTGATTGAACAGCTGCACCACGCCATAGCTGCTCAGGTGGGTGTGGGCATCCACCAGGTGCAGACACACGTTCTTCTCCTTCACGGCCTCCTTGCCTTGGAGCTTGTAGCCGAAGGTGAGGTCGATCCAGTGGTGCAGGTCCTGGGACACTTCGTGGCTCTCCAGCAGCGCCCGGTGGGCAGCCACGAACTCCTGGCTGGAGCTGCACCAGGCCGGCACGTCCAGGTCAGGCATGTCTGGGTGGATGGAGGAGAAGATAGAGGGATCGGTGTAGAACTCAGGGATGCACTCGTCGGGCGTCCAGTTCTGCATCCGCTCCATGCTGGCGGGATACTCATGGGGCTCCCACTGTGCACGGACGTGTCCACAGAGCACAGACCGGGGTGTGCGCCGAGCCTTGTACACGTAGTAAGTGATGTCGGAAAGCACATCTGAGATGTGGTGAGGTACGTGAGGTGGTTCGCTGCCGCCTGCACCGCCTGCCACAAACGCCTGCCGCGTCATCTCGTATGTGAAGTCCAGCTGCTTATCCCCCTTGTTGAGGCGGAACTTGGACTTGCGCAGGTCTCGGAAGCGCCCGTGGGGTGTGGTGAAGTCCACCACCCAGGGTAGCACTGGGTGGTAATTGGGATCCCCCTGCCGCCGACCTGCCAACCGATTCAGCTGCATGAGGTAGTGGAAGTTGCTGATGCGGCCATGGACCCAGTCCAGCACAAGGCCCCTAAGTTCTTCCTGGCAGGAGGGACATGCAGTCCCCCTTCCCTGCACCTCCCCAGGCTCAGAGCCCGCCCTATCCCCTGCTACAGGGACCTCCTGACTCTTGTCTTCCTGGGACCTCTCATAAGCACTCAGATCCAGCCGGAGCTCGCTGCAAAGCTTCTCGTCCACAGCAATGTGGTGCAAAGACAGGGCCCCGCAGGCCAGCCCCTGGCGGTGACAGGCATCCATGGCCCGCAGCACACGGAAGAGAATGAAGAGCACCTTGGCTTGGCTGTTGGTCAACTTGGCAGGGCTGAAGGTGACCACATCATGCAGGGAGAACTGCACATAAGGGTGTACCACGTACAGCATCTCAGGCGACTCCAGCAGGGCCTCAGCACGCAAAAGACTGGGGCAGGCTGTGCTGCCCCTTGGGAGACAGGGGCCATCTCTGGCATTTGTTGGACATTGCGTAGCTTCACCCACTGGCAGGAAGGAGCAACCATAGACCCTCTGCAGAGCCTGGCGTACTGAGTCCAGAGCAAGAACAACCTGGTGGGCAGGGCTATGGCTATAGGGCTGCCCGTAATTGCGGTACGCATGCTGCCACAGGTTGCGGTAATTCTGGGCAGCTACATCCTGCATGAAGCGCGTGAGGGTCTCAGGGCTGCAGGATGCCTCCTCAAACGGCAGGCCCCCGCCCAGCGGGTAGGACAGCCTCTGTTTCCTCAGCCCGTGCACCTCTACCCGCGTCCAGCCCGGGGGCAGCCTCTGCACAGACCTTTGCAGGAGAGTCCTGACTTCCGCCTCGCCCAGGCCCTCCGCCCGGGGGCACGGTCCCGGGAGCAGCCGGCGCTCGCGAAGGCCGGCCAGCCAGCGCGCGGGCACCAGGGCCACCACGTGAGTGCCCTCCGGGGCCAGGGCCAGCTGCCGGGCGTCGATGTTCAGGTCCCTCTCCACGCTCCGGAGCAGCCCCTCCATGTCGGAGCTTGGGGGCGGGGAGCAGCCCTCAACCGGAGTGGTAAAAGCGACTTCCCGCCCCCTGCTCCCCTGGGCCATCCCCTCCTGGCCGCCAGGGAGCAGCGCGGGAC
Organism: Tolypeutes matacus; assembly: GCA_026826555.1. Taxonomy (NCBI): domain Eukaryota; kingdom Metazoa; phylum Chordata; class Mammalia; order Cingulata; family Chlamyphoridae; genus Tolypeutes; species Tolypeutes matacus. The sequence goes on along the minus strand of JAKSZT010054053.1, from coordinate 2,750,541 downwards.
GGAGCCCCGCCACGGCCCTCTTCGCGACGGCTTCCGGGATGCCAGGCGGGACAGGGAGGGTGGGCGAGGGAAAGGAGGTGGGCCGGGGGCGGCGGGGGCGGGCAGGAGAGGAGAGGGCGACGGCACTCCTACCCCTCCGCAGGGTCCAGCGCTCGGGTCGCGGCGAGGCGGGTGCTGCGGGGAGCCAGCGCCAGCTCCACAGTGACGGGTCAGCTGACACTGGTCACGTGATCGCCCCAGCCCGGAAACAACCGCACGTGGCCCTAATGGGCGGGGCCCGGCCCCGCCTCCCGCAGGCGCAGCCGCCCGTCTGGCTTCCGCGCCCTAACTTCTCTCTACCCTGCTCCGGCCTGATGCGGGTTTCGCTTCCTCTTGGGGCTACAGCCGGCCCCGCGGGGTCACGGGGAGGAGGATGCTGAACGGCCCACGAGAGTTCCCCCTCCCTCCCTGCTTTCTCCTGCTCGCGCCAGAAAGCGCATCCATCTAGGCAGGCTTTTCCCAGCGATCCCAGCCTTTCGCGCGGGCTTATCGCTCCTGGTTTTACAGATAAGAAAACAAGGGAGGGCCAGAAAGGCAAAGTGTTCCGTGCACAGGCAACAGCAGAGCTGGCACTTTTGACATTGTTTGCCCCCATCCCCACCCCCCAGCGCCTCCATGCTCCTTTTCAAAAGGAGCTTTTACTTTTCCAGAGCATTTTATCAGCATTCCGGTTGGCCCTCACAGCACTCTGTGAGGTAGGGAGGACAGTTATTTTGTTTTATATTTTACAGGTGATAACTAAGAGAGACCAAAGTGGCTTGCTTAAGCGGCAGAATGCAGACTAGAAGCTAGTGCACAGAATTTCTGCCCGGAGCTCTCCCTCCTGACAGCCTTCTCACAGCCTTTTTTTTTGTTTTTAAAAAAACAACAAACAAAACCACTCAGAGATCTGAGGGAAAGATGTGGCCCACGCCCAGCAGCCTGCAGTTCTTGAGAAAAAACGGTCCCCCCAAAGACTTCCTGTTGAAGGTCTCCTGCCTTTGTGGTGCCACAGAGCCAGCCTGCTGTGGTCAGAGCCTTGCAGATGCCACGGTGACTGGGGGTGGGAGGGGCGCTGGGGAGGCCGTGGGGGAGGGTGCAGCACAGGATAGGGAACAGAAACCAGAGACTTGGCACCAAAATTACATGACTCCTTCAAGGGGTCTTGGTTTTGACTCATGTGCAGGACAGACAGGCCATTGTCTGCGGTGAAACCACTGGCTTTTGGTTTTTGTCTTTTTGTTTTTTTGAGTCTCACTCCTAGAAGAATTTGCCTCCTGTAGGAGTTTGATGTAGAGGTATGGGGGGGGGGTGTCCCATAAAGGCATTTAAGGAAAAACTGAAGACAAGAATGCCTGTCTCCTCTTTTTTGAAGGGGCTTCTGTAGCCACTGATGTGTTGGTCACATGTGCTTGGGCAGTAATAACCTACCACCACCATTTAGGGAGCATTCAAGAGGAGCCAGGCACCATGCTAAGCACTTTGCGTACCTTGATTTGTCCAATCTTCACCACAACCCTTTTAAGAAAATATTTTTATGCCCACATTAAGATGAGGAAGCATAGGGGATGGATGTGGCTCAAATGGTTGGGCGTCCGTCTCCCATATGGAGGGACCCGGGTTCGATCCCTGGGACCACCTGATAAAAATAAATAAATAAATAAATGAAATAAATAAAAAAGATGGGAAAGCAGACTACTCTAGGTAACTTGCCCAAGGTCATGAAGCTAATAAGTGGTAGAGCTGGATTCAAACCTAGGCCAATTTCATGCTGAAGCCAGTGTTTTCTCTACTCCTTGGCCCTGTGATAATTGCCATGCACTACTGTTCTTTTTTAATCTGGGAAATAAGGTGCCCTGTCTTGGTCTGAGATCCTGAAGCCAGAGGCTAAGTTTTGGTGATCAGGAGATAGCTCCTGCTTCTTAGAACCAGTAAAATTGGGTTCACCCAGTCTTTGCTGTGGTCTCAGTTTACTTAGACTATACTACTTATTCTTTATTCAAGTCCATCTTTGCCCTGCCCTCTAGTGGCTTTGATGTTCACTGCAACAGTGATCTTGAGTATATAGGGCCTTACCTTTTAGAATTCTCCTTTCTCTTCCTTGCAATGCTTTGGCACTGGTGCACTGAGATTTTTGGGGCATTGACACCTTTCCCAGGTCAAACTTTAGGGTGTACTTCTGATTTAATAGGTCTGGGGTGATAACCTAAAAATCTGAATTTTCAACAAGCACCCCCAAAGTAATTTTGATGCAGGCAATCTGCCAGCCACAGCTTGAAAAACTAATGCTCCCAAATTTCCCTTCCCTTCTTTCCACAAAAGGTCCCTCTGAATCCCAACCCAAGCACCTTGGGCTTTGAAGAGACTGGGACCAAATTAACCACTCCCTTTCACCAATCTCAATATTGGGTTTCCTGAAGGTCATGGCTTGGTTAGTCAGGGAGGGAGGCTGCAGCTGCCCCGGCAGTCAGCCCATGCTGAGTGAGGTCAGCTCTTACTGATCTGGCCAAGAGAGAAGTGAAAGAAGCTAACATTTAGTCATTTAATGCACCAACTGTGGGCCAGAGTGCCAGGCACTGTGCTCCGTGTTTTTGAACACAATTTTTTAAATCCCTACAATAAACCATGACTTTGTTAGTAACTCTGTTTTGTAGATGAGGACATTGAGGCTCAGAGATGTAACTACTTTCAACAAGCTCACAGATAGTAAGAGCTGAGAGTTGAACCTAGGTTTGTCTAATTAATTCAGTGGTTCTCAAATGGGGAAGATTTTTGCCCTTGGGGGACATTTGGCAATGTCTGGAGACACTTTTGAGTGTCACGAAGTCGGTGATGTGTGGAGGCTGCTCCTGGCATCTAGTGGGTAGAGGCCAAGAATTCCGCTAAACATCCTACTATGCACAGGACAATCCCCTGACAAGAAAAAATTACCCAGCCCCAAATGTCAATAGTGGTGAGAGGGGAAACGGATGTGGCTCAAAAGGTTCGGCCTCCGTCTACCATATGGAGAGACTGGGGTTCGATCCCCGGTACCTCCTGGTAAAAAAAAAAAAAAAAAAAAAAAAATAGTGGTGAGACTGAGAAATCCTGGATTTAAAGCAGAGCAAACTGGATAAGGTTTGCTCCAAGGGCCTTGGGTGGGAAAGGGATGGGATTTCTACACTATGGACAATGGAGAATGGGGCAGCTGATGAGACTTCCCTTTCTTCCAAGCTTGGCCAGGGCCCTACTCAATTTCTCCCAACCTTGCCAAGTTACTCCTGGGACTTCACACTAAGCTTGTCCTGGAGTGACTCTGACTTCCAGCTCAGGGCTGGGGCAAAATATTTATTTACCTGAGTCTTCCTGCAGGACTCCACAGCCAAAGCCCCTGGTTCCTGGGGCCACCAGTGTGTCCCACCTGCTGTCCCTGGGAAGCTCCACATTAGCACTTTTGCTGGGGAGGATGTGGGGATATAGGCAGGGTACCTCTGAGAAGAAAAACTGGAGCAGCCAAGGGCCATGTGGCTTCTCAAAACAGAGGTGAAGTGAATGGGCGAAGCCAGGAGGATCTGTTAGCAGGCCCCTGTCTGGGGAGGAAGAGAGGACTTGAACAAGGAGCAGGGGGCAGCCAGCCCAGGCAGCAGGGTTCTGACCCCAGGGCTTGCTTTCCCCAGCCATTCCTCTCCCCTAAACTTAGTCCTCAATTTCACTGTGCCTTCCCCCAAACCCAGTCCTGGAGCACCCACACATTCATTCAGCCTCCATTCTAGACCTCCCCGATACGGGCCTCCACACTAGACCAGGGAGGGTGAGTCTGAGCTATGTTGACAGGAAATACCTCTTCTTCCAAGCTCAGAACTTCTGAAGCACTAGCAAGCTGATGCGGGGGAGGGAGACAGTCTTGGAGTGAGGGGGGAGAAGAAAGACCATACTATCGGGTCCTCCATATTTGGGGTTCCATCTCTTTCCTCCCCTCACCACCCGAAGGGTGGGGGAAGGATAAAGGGATGAAGGAGGGCAGGCTGAGAGAAGGATGTGGTAACAGCTGATTCGTCCCCTGAGGTCACACTTTCCAAACATCAGCTGTTACTGGGATGGAAGGCAGGAAGTTTCCTTAAAGGTACAATGTTCTGAACGCAGACTCAATTCTGGAGCTCCAAGGGAACTGTAGCAATCACTCGGTGGAGCGCATATTTAACCCAGAAGCTACTATTTCACCCTCCACGCCCCATCCCTGCGGCTCAGTGATGCTCACCGCAATTTAGAATTTATGGAAAAGTCATGGATCCCTATCTATACGGTCCTCTTTGGTAGTGGTAGAGGTGGAGTGTAATTGGGTGGAGTGGGTCCCAGACTTGCCCTTTTAAATAAGCAGTTCAGCAGCTTTTGCCAAGTCATTGGGTTCGGTTCTGGTTTTTGCCCATCCCCCGCCCCTCTCAGCTCTGATTGGCCCCTGCGGAAGGAGCCGCCTCCTCATTGGTCTCCACCTTTGAAATCTCTTCCCTAAGTAGGACTGAGTCGGTGAGAAGCTCTTGGAGGGCGGGACGGAGTGAGGGGTCAGCCGAAGGATGGGGCTGCTTAGCAGTTGCACTTTGGCATGGACCGTCCCCTCTAGTTTCTGACCTTAAGTCTTCCCTCTACCCTCACGTGAGGACTGTGCTATGAATCTTTTGTTACGGAGCTGCTTCCTGAGAGGCTTTCTGGGCTTTTCTGCAGCTGGGACAGACATCTACAAGAAAAGGCCCCCCGCCCCCCCGAAAGGACTCCCCAGTGAAAGCTGGGGCTGGGCGAGCTAAGTAATCCAACCTCCCCCAAAAGGGCTCTGGTGTCCTCATCGAATCGAAGAATCTCTGCTGTCCTGGGGCGGATTTCCACCTTTGGCTCTGCCCACTCCTGCCGTTTCGTCTGCTTCCCCTTTCCCTTAGGAAATCCTATCACCTCCTACCGAGGCCTGCGAGTCAGTCTTGGGGTCGTCTAAAAGCAGCACTCACTGTCCCCAAAACGAGAGGCTATAGCCCTTTAAGAACTTCGCCGGGATGGATTCAGAGCTCAGTTTAAAAATGCCAACTCACAGAGCGCGCTGGATTCTGGGAACGAATGCAGCCCGAAAACTACACTGACCAGTATGCATTGCAAACACACTCGCCTTCTCCTCCTGCTCTTTAGGACTCCGGTTTGACGTAAGGCTCTTCAAGGCAAGTAGCTTAGGCTGAGGGCTGGGCCACACCTTTTCATCTATTGGCCAGCTCGTTAGTTGGTGGGCGTGGCTTAGTTTAACTCCCACTAGGCGAAGGGGTGGCTTCCTTGCCAATCAGAGCTAAGAAGGCCGGGGGAGGCGGGACCAGGGCGAAGTGCTGGCGCCCCCGAGTGGGTGTGGTCACGCTACCCAGCAGTGGGCGGTGATTGGCCCTAGGCGGTGCAATCGCAGCTTGTGCGTCACGACGCCGCCAGCTGATCGGAGCCTGGAGCCGGTGTGTGCTGGGCTCTGGGAAGAGACAGCGCCGCCGGCCGCAGGGTGTGGACGCACTCGTTTGCTCCCCTACCCTCAGCACCCCCCACCCAGCACCAGGTGGGTGTGAGCTGGGGACCTGTCTGCATGCTGGGGGGCCGGAGTCACGGGTGATAGGGGAAAAGTAGGGTCCAGGCGGCCACACCCTGCTCTTCCGGGGGAGGGGAGAGGAGGCGGCGGGGGCAGGGGCATTCCGGGAGAGAGGGGCCTGGGCTGGCTGGAGTAGTGTGTCAGGAGGTTGAAAGAGTGAACCCGGGACAGGAGTCGTGGCGGGAGGTCTTGCGGAGTAGCTGGGAGGAAGCTGAGGGGCCGGAGGGCTGGGGGCGGCTCGCCCCGGAGCCCTCAGGTCGGCGGATTCAGGAGTGTGCCTCCCAGCCTGGGAGGATCTGGACGGGGCAGGCAGGAGGTGGTGCTTTGCCTCTACCGGCGCCCACTGGGTCAGGGCCAGTTAAGCGCCCTGGCAGGGAAGGGGTCGCTGGGCGGGCCGGCCCCTCCTCTCGTTCCCTCGGGGGAATGTTATGTAAGGGGGGAGGGGAGAGGAGTAGGGGGCGGCGGTGCGGGGGCCTTATGCAACCCAAAGGTTAGGGTTTCACCGCGGTTGAGGGGTGGGAAGCGGGCAGGAGGAGGGCCTGGAAACTCTAGCCCCCCCTACCCAGCTTAGCTGGCCTTCTTGGGCCGAGAGAAGGTCACCTCCGCACCTCCCCCAGCCTGTCCAGTTGTGGGGCCCCTAGCCCAGGCCTGGCCCTCACGGTCTGGGAAGCGGGCTGACTGGGTGGGGCGCGTGGGTTAGTCATCGCCGGCCTCCCTCTCTCCTCCCCCACCTCCCGGCCAACTCTCTCGGCCCCTCCCCGTGGCCTCGGGCTAGGCTATCACCCCCTCCTCCCTCTGGCCCTACTTCCAGCCTCCTCATTTGGCCTGTCATTCTGGTTGTCAGACTGGTTGCCAAAGAGTTGATGAAGCAGCTGGTTAGAGGGTCAGTGCCCTGGACCCACCCCGTCCAGCAGCCAAGGGCACCTGCTTGGCACAGACTCTCTGCAGTCACTGAGTACTATGGCGTGAACAGAGCTGCCTCAGGCAGGGGAGTTGGACAGAGTTGGACTGGTCACCTGGGGGAAGGAAAATACCATACAAAGTTCATCCCTCCCTAAAGGGCTTTGAGATTTGAAAGCCCCCACCCCCACCATAGTCTTTCATACCCTCCGAGGGCAAGCATCTCAAGACAAGACCTCCTGGGCCCCTCACTCTGGTTTGGGCCATGCCCTTGGACTGAGTGTCTTCATAGACCCGCCCTCCCAGATCACAGCCCTCAAGCCTGCCACGCCCCCAGCCCCCTCCTTGGGCCTTGCTGCAGGGCCTGGCTTTTCCTGCTGATTCATGCGTTGGAACTGTGGGGGCGGGGCTTGAAACTTGGAACAAAGTTCAGACATGGAGGGGCCGGCAGACAGCCTGGAATTCATACCAGATGTACCCGGAATGCGCAAGCGGAATGCCTGGCATCTGAGAGTGCTGGGGAAGCTGCCCAATTACCCTGCCCATACCTCCCCCCTCCCCTCCAGCCCTTGGTCCTCTGTCCTCTCCCTCATAGTCCCAGGAGTCTCTGCTGTCCTTCTAAACTCTAGACCTCCTCTCTTTCTCACTCTTCCCCAGATTCAGGCCCCCAAAACTCTCTTTCCAGCTGAACTCCCTGGGAACAAGTCAGCTGGGCTGATCACTGATCTCACATTCCTGGACCTGAGGTATAACTTCTCACCTAGTTCCTGGGTGGCTTGTGGTGTCCAGGGTCTCAGGCCCTGCCCTCTCTCGCTGGAAACGATAACTAGCCTGATAACGAGCCTGGGGCCCCGGGTGGGTTGCTGGAGCAGTGGGGTGAGAGCAGACCTAGGTTTCTCTGGCCTCCAGGTCGGGGAAGAGGAGCAAGGGAAGTATGTTAAGTAGCTGTCTCTTGATTATCATTGACATTGTTTCACAGCTCCTGCGGGCCCAGGTCAGAGCCAAGAGCGCTTCAGTAGAAGGTTGAGGGTCTTTTGGGGCTGGGCTTTAATGGCCAGTGGGCCTGTGTCCCTGTGACGATGGCCCTGCTTAGATTGTTCCCATTTTCCTTCCCCTTTCCTCTAGGAGCCTGTACCTCCCATATCCTCACCTGGCTGAGCCGCAGTAGTTCTTCAGTGGCAAGCTTTATGTCCTGACCCAGCTAAAGCTGCCAGTTGAAGAACTGTTGCCCTCTGCCCCTGGCTTCGAGGAGGAAGAGAAGGTAGAGGAGGAGGAGCTGCTTTTCCCATCATCTGGAAGGTGACAGAATGAGCTGGGAAGGTCTAAGCAGTGGGGGTGATGATTTGTTTTGGGAAAGGGAGTCCTGATCACTTGGAGAGGCTTCACCCACACTGGACCAGAAAAAGAGTAGTTTTAGGTTAGAGACCTTGACTGAAACGGATAGTAGGTGGCTCTAACTACTCAAAGTTAGTCGGTCTTTATGTGACAAAAGGAAAAGTGGAGAGAAGAAAACTTGGTCCACCCTTTACCCAGATTTCTTTCTTGACCCTCCTTCCTTGTTCACTGTTCTTCCCTACTGGCCTTCCGAGGTGAGGTCCCAAAATTTAAGGAACTGGTGATACTGAAACTTGCATCCAAATAGTCATTCTTTTCTCCCACTCTTACCTTTCCCTGTATTCCCTTTGACTGGTCCAGACTCTAGATTCAGGGGTGCTTACCTATATCTGGGACCCCTTAGACCTCCTGTCTCAGCTTTTCTACCTGTGAGATGGAGAATCACACAGTTGAGTGTGCCTGAGGGAATCAGAAGCCCACTTGTGCAAACTTAGAGCCAGCTTGATCTCTTCTCCACCTGTGGGTGGAAATAAAAAAGCTTTTCACAAAAGCTGTTGCCCTCCCCCCACCCCACCATAACCCAGGAGTTCTTTGGGACAGTGGGGACAGGGTTAGACCCATGCAAGGGGCTAGTGGAAGCTCAGTCTGTGTGCTGACTTCCTACCATGTCAAGGTGGCCCCAGGCTTCCCCTGCCACCTAGAGCAGGAGTGCAGCCCCAACCAGGGTTCCAGCTGCTGCTGCACTATTTCTTCCCGCACTTTGCTTACCAGCATTGTGAGACTCTACTCAGGCCTGTGCAGGCAGGATATTCTCCCCTGCTGTGGGATGTGACCACCTTTTGGGCATCAGGAAATGTAACTCTGCTGCCGCCAGCTCCTGATCCAACCTGACTCTTGTTCTCGGGCTCTGGTATGGGTCAGCCTTGGTCCAGTCTGCCTGCCTGGAGGCAGCCCAGTTCAGGGGCTGCAGGGAGCTAGGTCCTTTTCTCCATTTAGGAGAAACTGAAATATTTATGGGAGAGTAAACCATCGAACCCAGCTCCTCTGAAGCCTAAGCTGAGGGCCAGTACCTGTATGTGGACCAGTGATAGAGGGGGGTGGGTAGACGAATCTGCACACAGGCTGCAACAAAGATTGCTCTGTCCCTGCACATGCTTCCATCCTTCCCCGCTCACTTCTCTGGCCACAGTGTCTCCCTCCAGCCCTGGATATGTGGCTCTGCCATTCTTACCTGTTTTGGGCAGAGGTGTAGAAGGCAGCCTGGGAACACAGAGGCAGGCAGAAGGCTAGGGAATGACTAGGCCTGGGCATCCCACAGAAGGGATCCATAAAGGCCCTTAGCTTCCAGCCATCTCCTATGCTCACCATTTCTCTCCAGCCTTTCTGCCATTCTCAGAGATAATGGGACCAAATTAAAATGTCCTGTGGTAGGGAAGCGGCTGTGGCTCAATCAGTGGGGCTCCCGTTTACCATATGGGAGGCCCCGGGTTCGGTTCCTGGGGCCTCCTGGTGAAGGCAGGCCTGCCCGCACGGCGTGGTTGGCTGACCCGGCGAGCACAAGCAGCAAGGGGGGGAGGAATAAATAAATAAAATCTTTAAAAAAAAATAAAATAAATAAAATAAAATAAAATGTCCTGTGGCTTCACCTTCCTAGTTCCACTCCTCCCACCCCCTATAATTTTTTTTTTTTTTTTTTTTTTTAAGGAACCAGGGATTGAACCCAGAACCTTGTATGTGGGAAGCCAGACTCAACTACTGAGCCACATCGGCTTCCCTGAGATGTTTTTTTTCTTCATTGTTTTGCTTGTTTGTTTTTTTTGTTTTGTTTTTTTTGTTTTTTTCAGGAGACACCGGGAACTGAACCCGGGACCTCCCGTGTGGGAGGCAGGTGCTCAACTGTTTGAGCCACATCTGTTTCCCACCCCATAATTTTTATTGAGCAGCCTAAAGAAGCAAGAGCCAGCTGTGAAAAGACAAACTCAGGAAATTCATAAAAGAAATCCAAATGGATAAAACCGTGAAAGAAATGTACACCTCATTAGTAATTTAAGAAAGGAAAATATACCTGAAAGCATTTTTCCCCCAGCATACTATAACAGAAAAAAATAAGATAAAGAAGTACTGAAAGGACACTCTTATCCATTTCATATTGGACTAGAAGTTGTATAGCCTTCCTGAGTGGCACTTTGGTAGTATGTATCAAACATCCTAAAAGTTTTCATGGTCTTTGACCTAATAATTTTCCATTTGGGAATTTACCCTATGAAAATAATTAGGGATTTAAGTTATAAAATGTTCATCCCAGCATTGCAATAAAGAAAATTGGGAAGCAACTGCTTGATTGGGAATTCATTTCTTTTCTGCTGTAATGAACATTTGCAATAGGGAATTGCTTAAGTAAATTATTGTATATCCATCCAGATGGTGCAGCACTGTGCAGCCATTAAAAGTCATGTAGAAGAACATTTGACTGGAAAGAAAAATGCTCTTTGAATATTAATAAGTGTTATAAAAATAGTATGTGTGTTATGTGATCTCAATTTTGTACTTTTTAAATATGGGTGTATATTTGTGTATATAAAATAGATAAAGAATGTGGACATGGCTCAAAATGTTAAGAGTTGGTTATCTTTGGAGGGTGTAATAAAAGTCATTGCAATTTTTCCACTTGTGTTTTTCTGTAATTTCCAAATTTTGTACATTAATTTTGTATTGCTTTTGTATAATAAATAAATAAAGTTTAAGTGTTTAATAAAGATGTTGCCTATCAGTGATTTAAAAAATTAAAATATCTGTAATTTTTTAAACCTTTGGAGAGGTGGGTGTAGCAGACCACAGTCTTGGTGGGTTTTTGGTAGAGGAAGGGGATTGTGAAAATGTTTGGGGAGGAGCGACTATTGGTTTATGAACTTCATTTTTTTAGGAGTAGCTGGAATCCACCACTCAGCAGTCAGGAAACAGTGCTCTGGATTCCTGGCTGTCAGCCAGCCAAAGAGGTGTGGAGTGGAGTGAAATGTCAGAAGGGAGAGAAAGAGTGAAAACTGCCACCTTTCCTGGTTGGGGGGTTGGGGGGTTGGGGGAGGATTTCCCTTTGAGGCTGCAGGGTTTTAGAATCCTAACCATTCTGCTGCATTGAAAGCAAGATAGATAGGTTTTTGTTTTTCTCTTCTGTTTCTGCCCCAACCTTGAGATGACCCAGTATAACCTCCCCTTGTTCCCTCAGATGGGAAGAGAATATCTTACCCTACCTTCAGGCACCAGGTCCTGGGGGAGAAGATGCTTTTCAGGATAAGGATGATGAGGGATTCCCTTTTGCATTCTTTCCTAATAAGGCTCCTACTGATGGCTAAAAAAATAATAGTGATAAGGTTAGGGGAAGTGTTCCCCAGTGTGCGGCTTCTTCAAAATGGGGCTGATGTGTTTAGGAGGCAATATGTAACGGACAGGAGTCCTGGAATTGTAGGTTTGGTGGGATGTCTTGAAGGTCCGGAAGCCCCAGGGACAGAAGGGGTGATTACAAAGAATTGCGGTGCCCCCTCCCCAACAATTTACATCGGTATGGGGGTGGGGGGGAGTGCAGTAATGAGGTTTAAGCTAGAGGGAGTGGGTTGCGCGTGCTTTTGCCTTCAGGGCTATGAGGGTGGCCTAGGAGGGACGACCAGCAAGTGACAGGTTAGCGAACAGGGAAAAGAAGGTGAAAGTTGGTGGGGCGGGGTCCCCGGGTTATCAGGTGAGATTAGACTAGCGATCCATTTCTGAAACTCCGAGGAGTTCGGGCCGCGCGGAACTCAGGGAGGCTTGGGGATGTAGAAGCCTCCCTGAGTTCCGAAGCTCAAGGCTTGGTTCCCCGAGCCCCGAAACCGCGAACCGAGGCTAGGGCCGGAAGCGTCGGGTTGCCATGGCTCCAGGGCGGGTGGCCCACGGCTGCTCCAATCACCGCGCAGGAGAGGGATGGGGGCGTGGACAAGTCGCCGAGAACTTACCCCAGATTCTCAACGCCTTGCGGTCCGGGGAGCTCAGGCACCCACCCACCCGGGGAAGCCAGTTCACAGGCCTAAAGGCTCCCAGCGACCAGTTCCAGGGGTTGTGCTGGGGGCTGCAGCTCCTGCCCACGCCGTCATCTGCTGCTCAGGACCACTGGAAGCGGCGCAACACCTATGTTTCCCTAGTGCACAGTCCGTTCACGGGGGCCGGGGCACTGATCCGGTGCGGGATTTGGGGGTTCAGGGGAAGGAAGGCTGAGGTTGGAAGACTGGACGCGCATCTTTAGAAATGATGCAAGACCTTGAGAGTCTGAGACTAGGATGGGGGCGGGAGGGCGTGCATAGGGGGAGAATGGGGTCTGCTCAGTCACCTTTAAGTGGTGAGACTGTGAAGGGAGAGGCGAGACAGGAAGGGAGGCATGCCCAGCCCGGGGTCAACTTCCTGTCCTCTGACTTCCCAGAGAGTCTCTGAGCCCTGCTAGTGCTTGAGCTTCACCATCTTGGGCTGAACTGGGGGGGGGGTGCGGTTGACTGCTGGCCACAACTGGGAGCCTGAGCACTGCCTAAGGAGCCTGGGTCCCGGGGGGTGGGGGTGTGGGGGGGTAGAGCTGATTGTGATGTGGGGCTAGGAAGTGAGGATGGGGTGTGAAAGCCCAGGAATGGAAGTTGGGGAGGTACTGAACAGATACCAAACCCAGGGTGAGACAGCCCCTGGGCCAAAGATGCATCCATTCTAAGGAAGGGTTGTTTTCAGGCCCCTCAGGCCCTGAGGTAAGGGTAAGCATAAAGGCCAAGTGTTGGGGGGTTCCCACAAAATGTTTGGAAACCCCCCCTTTTTTTTCTTTTCTTTTCTTTCTTTCTTTTTTTTTTTTTTTTGAGATACCCGGAGCCAGGTACCTTATATGTGGGAAGCTGGTGCTCAACCACTGAGCCACATCAGGCTCCCTGAGTTGGTTTTATCATTTGTTTTGCTTGTTGTTTGTTTTTGTTTTTTTCAGGAGGCATGGGGAACTGAACCCAGGACCTCCCATGTGGGAGGTGGGCTCTCAACTGCTTGGGCCACATCCACTCCAAAAATCCCTTTCTTAAGCCTCTCACCTCTGACCCAACTTAAAGGTAGTAAGCTGCCTCAGCACTGCCATTCTGACCGGACACTACATGGGCTTCTCCATGGTGTCTCTACTCCTGGAGCTGAACCCTGCCTGCCTGGCCCTGTGCAAGTTGCTGCTGCTTTCTCACCAGGTCCCATCCCTGGCCATCAGCATGGCCAGCTGGTCACCCTGGCCATGCTGGTCCTCTTCCACCTGGTGCCCCTGGGATGAATAAGTCTGTGTCCGCTCTGGCGGCACCAGCAGGTGCCCCCTGCTCTGACCTCAACTACTCTCCAGGATGTGGACACCCAATATGATGCTCATGACACAGCCCAGTTCCACCAAGGACGATCAGAGCAGGGGCACCTGCTGGTGCTGCCGGAGCATTTCTAAGAAGAAATGCTTGGGAAGCGGCTGTGGCTCAATCAGTGGGGCTCCCGTTTACCATATGGGAGGCCCCGGGTTCGGTTCCCGGGGCCTCCTGGTGAGGGCAGGCCCGCCCACACGGCGTGGCTGGCTGACCCAGCGAGCACAAGCAGCAAGGGGGGGATGAATGAATAAATAAATAAAATCTTTAAAAAAAAAAAAAAAAAGAAGAAGAAATGCTGATGCTCCTGGGTGGGAGGGAACCTTTTCACTGGATTCCGACAGACTAACTGGAAAGGTACAGCCAGAGCAGGAAAGGGGTGGCCAGAGACCTGAAGCTGGAAGAAACTGCTGATGGCAACAGACACCTTTGCTTTAAGACAGGGACAAATGAGGGAAAGTGAGACCCTACTAAGATAAAAAAAGATCTAGTGTGGAGGGGCTGGGGTCAGAGAGAAGAGATACCCTATGGCCAAATTCTGACAGTGGGAGGAGGGCACGAAAGGTGCTGTTGGTAGCCAGTAGGGATGTGAGTAACAGTTGCCAAGGGATAGAAGAACCTATTGCTCTGGTAAAACACTATTGTTTTTGTTTTTTTTTTAAGATTTTATTCATTTATTAATTTATCCCCCCCTTGCTGCTTGTGCTCGCTGGGTCAGCTAACCACACCGTGCAGGCGGGCTTGCCTTCACCAGGAGGCCCCAGGAACCGAAACTGGGGCCTCCCATATGGTAAACGGGAGCCCTACTGATTGAGCCACAGCCGCTTCCCAACACTATTGTGTTTTTACCTAACCCTAGTCCTACTGTGTCTTACATTTTATTTTAGTATCTTCTTATCTTTTCAAAGGAAATGCAGAATCTTAGAGGGATGAGCATGGGGTTAGGTCTGTCTTCTTAGGACAGTACTGAAGTCCAGGGACATAGAAGAGACTCCATCACCCCTCCTGGGGCCAATGTAGGGTCGCAGGCCCAGGCTGTCATGGAAAAATGAGGGAAGGAATAGAAGCGGTTGAGGGCAGGCTCCCTCTTGGCTTTAGAGGGATTAAAGAATATCTGACCCCCATCTGGGATTCACTCCAAGCTCTCCTTCCTCTCCTGCCACTTCTGCTACATTCTTTCTTCTCCATGAGACCCCACCCTTCTTCAGGCAGAACATGCAGGGTTATGGGAAGTGTAGAGCAGATTAAAGTTGCTTTTCTACTAAACAATGGACAGAAAGGGATGACTCTTAGTCACCCACAGAAAAGATACACCAACAAAAGCAAAAAACAGGAAGATTAAAAAATAAATAAATTAATTAAATAAATAACTGCCAAGAAGCTGAGATAGAGAAAGAAAAAGAAAGGGATGGCAAAGATAGGCATACGTAGATTAAGGGACAGATAGAAAGAAAGAAGGAAAGATTCAATGCATAGAGGAGACAGAGGCAAGAAGAGACTAAGGGCAAGAGAGAAAGAATCCTTGTCGTAGATGCTAAGAGGAACGAAAATCATAGAATTGGTGACATGGTCATAAACAAAGAAGACAAGAAAAACAGAAATAAAGACTGACAGGAAGGAACCCCAAAGGTGGACGTCTAGGCAATGAAATAGTGAGCCTGAGTGACAAGCAGGAACCATCAGACTCAGGAGAGATGAAGGAAACAGTGGCAGAAAGCGAGATTAGCAGAGCAGGACACAAGAGAGGTGGAAATGGAGATGAGGGGGGATTAGTCAGGGGAGCTGAGAAGCAGATGAGCAGAAGGAGAAGGAGGCAGTCAGTGGAAAGATTCATTGACAGAAAGAAGCAGGAAATATGTTGAGTTGGAGACAGAAAGACAAAGAACAAACAGCTACAGTATAAAACACAAAGATAGAGGCTGCCAGTAACTGATAGGCAGAGACTTGTGGGAAGACAAGGAAAGTCAGAATCAGGAACGTATATTGAGAAAAGAGCAGAGGCGAAAAAGGACTAAGAAGGAATCACAGAGGGGAAAAGTGGGGGAGAGGGCAGAACACTTAAACATCTAGGCGAAAGAACAAGAAAAGAAGAGAACACAGAGATGAAGAGAGAGAAAGATACAATAAGAGACATGGAAAAAGAAATGAGAGGGAAGGATTGTGAGGGAGCCCAGTGATAGAGACATAAAAACCGAGGCACAAAGGGGGAAAAGAGCACATAGAGAGACTGAGCAGGAGCTGTGATGATTGGAAGTAAATGAACACGGGCAGTAAATGAAAGCAGAGGGTTTAATTGTAACAAGACCAAAACTGGAGAGGCAAAGGTGTGGAGGTTGCAATTCAGAAACAAAATGGAATTTTTGTTAGTTTATCCTTAAGAGAAGTAGTGTTCTGTAAGTCTCAGTTTGCCATCTTGATTGATTAACAAAAACATTGTCTGTCTTGAGTTTTCAAAGCAAAATAAATGGGACCAACCCACCTGAGGACTCTATTCTGCAAGTATGTGCTGAGGTCAATATTACTTTATTCCAGGCTCCACACCTTTTTTTTTTTTTTTTTTTTTTTTTTCTTTGCCACGGTCATGAATTCACGGTCTAAGTGAGTACCCCTTTAGGCAGTACTTGATGGCATCCATGAGGGATGCCCAAGCACTTGAGCATTAGGGAAATATGGCTGCTTCTGTGGGTTAACTAGTAAAACTCATACAGGATGGGTGTGATTAACGGGGGTAAGATGTAAATGCACATGCGAAGAGTTTGGGATCACACTCAAATTTCTCTCGTTGGTGAGCCAGTGAAATTTCAGGAAGGCCAGACTGGATTGTAGTTATAATTAAGTAGGTGGGAATCTTATCAACTGAAGTGTGGACCAGATGAGGATGATGTGAATCAAAGAGAAATGGTCAGTATGGTCAGTTGGGACCCTAGAAAAGGGAAGCTCAAAAATTGCAGAGGTCACAGATGCTATATTTGGTATCACTAGTCTGATCACTAGGGCGGTGCTTTGTCAGAATTGCCCATGGCCCAGCGAAGGGGTCCTCAAGACTCACTCTGTGCCTACATATCTATTTACCATGAATTATTTGTCTTCCAACATAAAGGAGGGGTTTTCCTGGGTCGGGGAGATTGATATTTTATGATCTGGAAGCACTATCCTGGTTTTAAATTAATAAATTGCAATGCAAGTAACTACATAGGTCTTTCATGAGTGTAGTTAATTTGAGTCCGTTTTCTTGGTTCCAACAGTGTCCTGACTTCCAAGGCAATGGATCGGCTGGTGGATTATAGAACCTTTGCTTTGGGAAGGACCCATCCTGGCATTAACTCTTTTTGACTTTCAAAGCCCTAAATTGTTCTAAGATCCTTGGCTATTAAAAAAAGAGAACACAATATCTTCAGCAGAATGGACTTAGAGCCAGAGAGTGGATTCAGACAGCTTAGAATGATTTTCTTTTCTTTTTTTTTTTTTTTTTTTTTAAAGACTTCATTTATCCATTCATTTATCCCCCCCCTGCTGCCTGTGCTCGCTGGGTCAGCCAACCACGCCCTGCGGGCGGGCCTGCCCCCATCAGGAGGCCCCGGGAACCGAACCCCAGGCTTCCCACATGGCAAACGGGAGCCCCACTGATTGAGCCATAGCCGCCCCCCAGAATGATTTTTTTTTTTTAAACAAAATTCACATTTTATTTAGATTGAAATAAACTGTACAAAATTGATTTTCTTCACCAAAAATAACAGCAATATTTTTTTTTTTTTTTTTTTTTTTTTTACCGGGAGGTACGGGGGATCGAACCCCGGTGTCTCCATATGGTAGACGGACGCCGAACCTCTTGAGCCACATCCGTTTCCCAACAGCAATATTTTTTGTATTATCCCTAGATAAACCACAAAACACTTATTTTTGTAGGCTTTCCAGGTTTTGCTTATAAATCAAGATGAGGCAGTAGATATAGTCATGGAAATAGACAGAAGAGACAAATCAGTTGTCAGTATCCATGGCCTCTTGATTCTGTCTTGACCATGAAACAGAAGTGTTCAACACATACCTGCTAAAAAGTTTACGAAGGTGTAGGCTCAACAAAGGAATGTAAACAGCAACAACCAGATGTGGAAAAAGGCATTCGAACTGTAACTTGCTCCTTTAGGTTCATTTGATAAAGACAAAATCTACATTGAAATCCTTGCTTGGCAAGCTCAGTTTCTCTCACTCTCTGGTAATTCCCTTAACTGCCCAATACAAATTTTTAACAATATACTTAAAACTCCTACTAGTTAAAAGTCAGTCATGAGCCTCACTGTAACATTTTACAAAATGTATTCCTTTCCCTCCATATCTCCTCAAAATTTATTTCTTCAAAGTACTGATAACCTGACAACTGGATCCACAGTGATGATAAATGTTATGTCTAAAATGACTTAACTAAAATAATTCCAGTGTGCCACCAACAGAGATCATACAGAATGAAATGTGGTCCTTTCAATGCTATCTTCTGGAAGAATGGATGGGTCTTCAAAGCATAAGAGTTCAAACAGGGGCCCTTTAAATAGGTAGATTATTAATAACTAATGTATTAAATGGGAGACCTATAGGTACAGATATTCAGTGATTAACCGGCCTACATACACCTTACAGTTTTTTTCTTCAAATAGAAGAGAAAACCTATTTTTAAAGTCTCTTACGTGTTTTCAATGGTTTCTGAATTACTTGTAGGAAGCTCTGACTTAGCTGTATAGAGTTTGATATATGTATCCACCATTAAATCCAGATCATGTTTTATATCAAAATTTATATTAAGCAAAACCAAGTTACTTGACCTTTGGTCTGTCAAAGTGTTCCTCAGGTATGCTTTGAGACGCTTTCGCCCATTTTCATAGCGTTCATTCTCAACCTTCATCACGGGAAGAATACATAAGACCTTCAACAATGCATAAACAGTAGGAAAAAACTTGATGTCAGGCAGATGGAGGGCTTCATAAATGGTGGAAGGAAGCTCTATATCTTTCCCTCTATGTTTCCACTTGATTCTCCAACAATGAAGCTCAGCTGAGAGTGTGTCAGGATTGGGTAAGTCACTTCTGTACATGTCAGCATGGTGTTCCTCCGACATATTGAATTTGAGCTGTCCCATGACAGAGGGCACCAGAGATAAGCATTTAAGAGCTTTGAGGTGCTGTTCTGAGAATATATCTTTAAGTTCCTGAATAATGTGCTCCACTGTTGGAACACTTAGGGTTTCTTTATAATAACTCTCAGAGGTTAGTTGAGATTCCAGATTACCTTGTTGAGCCCTGTGGAATTTGCCAGGGAGTTTCACTTGAATATCAAGTTTGGTTGCCAAATTTGTGGCTTCCTCAAACCAAAATTCATGATAAACTTCAATATTTTCCATCACTTCATTGAGTGAATGCAGCACTGCAGTCAAGCTGCTGGCTGCAAAGAAGACATCAGAGGTTTGCCCCTGGAGATTTTTCCCAAAAGGCTCTTGTAAAAGATAGGACATTCTTAAGAACAACAATGGTAACAATGAAATCAAAATCTGTTACTGCACTACATAGTACAAATGCTCGGACAGCTATACAGTTATTCCATCTAACATTTGTGTCACTATTTATACCATCCAAACATAAAACAAGTGCTTGCAGGAGATCCACTAAAATTTCAAAAGCATCATGCCTGCCTGTCCACTGAGAATGGCAAATTTCCTTCAGTTCATTTCCCCTTTCTTCATTGCTCTGAAAAAGGACAGAAATTACATTGTCAAGTTCTAAAAGTAGTTGTGGTGATTGATGAAAAAAAGAAGAAACTTCCTCAATCGTCCCCAATGCAACAGATACTCCCATCACAGGCACTGATTTTGCTAACCACATATTTAAGGCACAGGAAGAACAGAGTGTGTAGACAGCTTGGGGATATTTCTCTAGAAGTCTAGAAGCAACAACTTTCATTTTGGAAGAAAAGCCACTGGACACAATGTAAGCCTGTCCACGACAGTACTCCATGTTCAGTCCCCACTTCTCAGTTATTGTAGTGTGAAATTTCACAGCCAAAATTTCTGCATCAGCTTCATAAGGCAGGAAGCCCACAAATTCCTCTCTCAGATTATGAGATTCATCAACAAACCTCACCAACACAGGCAGGTGCTCTTCCCCTGCTATGTCTACCAATCATCAGTGATAATGGAAAAGAAGTGTGAGTCTCTCACTTCCCTGAGGGTTTCTTCCCGAATGCAGCTCTCCGCATATTTCTAGCATCTGTTTCTGCTGTGTTTTTGAACAGAACAATGTGTTAACAGCTGTTGTTTCAAAGTGCTTTCTCAGAACCTCTTCACCAGAATTTATTTGGCACTCAAGCAGTGCTTGAAAGTTATCAGGAGTAAAGAGACCTTCGGGGAGTTCATCAGCCTCATGTCCATCCAGAGGTATGTTTTGTTTTCCCATAAGGATCAAAATTTCAAATAAAGATTTTAGGTATTCTTTATTTTCCTTCTCTTCAATGGTTAAAGGTAAAATGTCTTCATCCTGTTCTTCACCCCCTTCTTCTGCATTGGGGTTCTGAGCATTGCTGTTGTTTGATTCCTTATGTTTTTGTTCCTGTTCAGAAGTTTCATCAATTTTTCTCTGTTTCAGTGTTCTGATTTCATCTTCACTCAATGCTTTTATTCGTTTTCTGTGTCTACTATGTGGATTGTTCAAATGACTGGTAAGATCAAATATTGTTGGTATAGCATTATCTCGAAGAACTGTCCTATAAGGACTAGTTCTACAGATCATAGAGGTCTCAAAGTGTTTGGCACATAACCGATAATGTTTATTTAGCTGATCAGGTGTTTTATCTTCTAAGTCTGCTCTCCTACAATTCTCCACCCACTTCTGGCATCTGGCCGGGTCCCGCGGGAACCTGAAGAAGGCCAGATCCCAGAATGATTTTCAATGCCTAGGTTTGGCAGCTGGAGTTATGGACCCTGAGGGGGGGGGCATGTTTTTTTATCTTAATCCCATTCCTATGTGTGTGAATCCATTGTAAACAGGACCTTTGGAACCGGTTATTTTTAGCTAAAGTGTGGCCTCTGAAGGGTCTTAATCCTATTACTGGAGGCCTTATAAAGAGAAGGCCACTGGGAGAGGCCAGAAGTCAGCAGGAACCAGAAGAGAAAAGAGACATGTGATAGAGCCACAGCGAGTCAAGGAACCCACAGATTGCTGGCCAGTCAGGAAACTTCTGACCTTGGGAGGAAGCTGGCCTTCTAGCCTCTGAAACCATGAGCAAAGAAATTCCCACTGTTAAACCAAACCCTGTGTGGTACTTGTCATAACAGCCTGGAAACTAAGACCCCAGGTTGAAATTAAAAAGACCTTTCAGCCAAATGAACCCTGAGTTAATGAGAAAATTATTTCAATAGAAGTCCTCCTAGCTGAATTGCCAAGTGTTTACAATATGTAAAATCTGGATTTGTCAAGTTGAAAATTAGTCTTCACTCTGCATGAGATTACAGAGAGAAATTATTCTTGAAAGAGGAACTCCATTTTGAAAGGAAATGTTTTTTTAAGGATCATTAACTTAGAATCATAGTATTCCAGGCTGATCCTTTGTTGAGTTCCTACCATGTCAGGTACATTTTATGTGGTATCCCACTTAATTCCACACAATAGAGACTCCCCCCATTTTTCTGAATGAGAAAATTGAGGCTCAGAGAGGTTGACTAATTTATCCTGGGTTACCCAGAAACTTAGTGGTGGAGCCTGGACTTAAACCCATATGGTTTTTCTGTTATACCTATGGTAGACATCTGCTATTTTTGCCTACCCAGCAATATAGATTTTCCTTTGGAAACCACTCCTCTCTCACCACCTCCCATAGGCATGTGACCCATATCTAGCCCATCAGAACACCATATCCTTTTACCCACGAATGACTTCATAACGTAAGCAGAAACAATGAGCCCCAGGAGCATGAAGCCAACACAGAAATAAAGAGGATTCAAAAGATGGAGAAAGCCTTCTAACATTATTTGTGTTTCTGGATCAAGCTCTGCTGAAGCTAGAGTATCCCTTGGGCCATTTAATTACTCACAAGAGCCAAAAAATTCCTGTATTTGCTTAAGTGAGGTTAAGTATTTCACTTACAGTGGTGAATATATTACCTTAAAAATTAGCCAGTTTCATCATTTCATTTTGCAGAAAATTGGAGCCTAGAGAACTGGCAATGCCAGTCACTAGGGCCCAGAATTAGCAATGCCAGCTGGTGGAAGGTCAAGGATGTGAGGCAGCCCTTCAGGAGCATTGGCAGGCAGGCCAGAGTGAGGGGCAAAACTTAACCCAAATAAACCAATTACTATCCCTGGAAGGTCAGACTCTACCCCAGAGTTTGCTTTTCTTAGGTGGGTGGGGCCAGACAGGGAGCCCTTTCTAGGGACACCTTGGCAGTGAGAAGAGGTGGTGTACTAGGGGTTTGGAGAGGGTTGGAGGGAATCAGGGCAGCTACGGGAAGCATTTCCTTGATATATATTGAATCTTAACACATGCATATGAACTTTGCATTCGACTTCACAAACTCTCCATATTCGTTTTACTATAAAATCTCATTTGAAATAACTTAAAGGGGAAGCGGCTGTGGCTCAATCAGTAGGGCTCCCGTTTGCCATATGGGAGGCCCCGGGTTCGGTTCCCGGGGCCTCCTGGTGAGGGCAGGCCCGCCCGCACGGCGTGGTTGGCTGACCCAGCGAGCACAGGCAGCAAGGGGGGGATCAATGAATAAATAAATAAAATCTTTAAAAAAAAAAAAAAAAAAAAAAAAAATGAAATAACTTAAAGGTTGCATTACTTGATTAAAATTTTTTTTTTTTTTTTTTACAAAAGATCAAGTGAAACCGTCAGGTTTACAATCTAGCAAGATTTCCATTTTATTCTGTGGGTTCAGGTATCCTGGGAACACATCATATTTCTTTTTTTTTTTAAAGATTTATTTATTTGCTTTATCCATTTTAAATGCCCCCTTCCCTATTTGCTGTTTTTTTGTGTGTGTGTCCATTTGCTGGGCAATTCTCTGTGTCTGTTTCCTGCCATCTCTTCTCATCCTCCTCCTCCAGTCTTCACCAGGATTCGACCCCAGAGACCTCCGATGTAGGAGAGAGGTGTTCTGCCACCTGCGCCACATCATATTTCTTTTTTTTTTTTTTTTTTTACC
This sequence comes from Tolypeutes matacus, assembly GCA_026826555.1. Taxonomy (NCBI): domain Eukaryota; kingdom Metazoa; phylum Chordata; class Mammalia; order Cingulata; family Chlamyphoridae; genus Tolypeutes; species Tolypeutes matacus. The sequence continues at coordinate 2,728,143 of JAKSZT010054053.1, read as the reverse complement.
GGGAGGTCCCGGGGATCGAACCCCGGTCTCTCCATATGGTAGACAGATGCCGAACTTCTTGAGCCACATCGTTTCCCATCATATTTCTTTATATCTCCTTCTGACAAATATTTGTAAAGGGCCTGCTACATGCCAAGCTCATAGTAGGAGACATAGCAGTGAGCAAAAGAGCCACAACCCTGGCTTCAGGGAGCCTGCATTCAGGATTTTGTTAAAGGGGTAAATTGGGAAAATTGGAATCATCCAGAGGAAAGAAACCAGGGGGGAGGGATCTAGAAACAGGTCATCCAAGGCCCAAAGCAGACAGTTTGTAGAAGATTGGATTGTTGTGTTCTATCATCCAAGGGGCTGTCCAAAATCTAACTCAGGATCTTTCTTCCCACACCTGCTCCCTTTCCAGTATTCAACCACTTTGTGCACAGCACTGCCATCAACTGACTGTGTAAGCCAGGGACTTAGGAATCATCCTCCATCCAGGCCACCCCATACACACCCATCCAAAATAATCACCAAGTTCTGAATGGCTTTCTATCTCTGCTGCCTGTCTTGGTCTAGTCACCATCATCTCTAGCCTGGGTGAATATTAAAATATTACTTTTTTTAATTTAGTGAAGTTCTAGGTCTACTAAGGTTTGTACATTATATCTCAATAATGCTGTCAAAAAAAAAAAAAGAGTCTCCACATACCCTTCACCCAGCTTAATAACTTCGTAGGTAATCATAGTATGACAATCAAAACCAGGAAATTGACATTGGTATAATACCATTAAAGAAATTAAAGACTGTATAAGGATTTCACCAGTGCTTAGAATAATGCCTATCACATAGTGAAGCTTATACAGGTATTAAGGACTACCCTACATGATGATAATGACAATACCACGACAAAGTTGATAATGATGATGGCTCTACCTTGCTCAGGTTGGGCTCCTTGCTGTTCCCAGAGCATGCCAAGTTCATGTCTCTTTCTAAACTCTTACTCTAACAGTTCCCATCACCTGGGATTCCTTATCCCTCCCCCTTTCTTTCTTTCTTTTTTTTTTTAAACTTATTGCAAAACACAATACTAATTCCTTGCTTGTATGGTCCCTGCTTAGGGACCGCAGTAGCTTTTCTTTTTTCTTTTTTAAAAGATATTTATTATTTATTTATTTATTTATTTTTATTACCAGGAGGTCCTAGGGATCGAACCCGGGTCCCTCCATATGGGAGATTGATGCCCAACCATTTGAGCCACATCCATCCCCTAAAAGATATTTAGATTACATAAATGTTACACAAAAAATATAGAGATCCTCCCCCTTTCTTTACTCCATCAAATCATTTGCATCCCGCCAACTCCGTCAAATCTCCTTTAATAATTCTCCTCTCCTTTCTTTGAACTGTATGAACCTCCACACTGACCAGCACTTGCCTAAACTCTCTCACACTTTCCTCTAATTATTTTGCTTGAGTCCTAAACTCCCAACTAGATTGAGAGACTGTGTGGGTTACACTGCCTTCACATCCTCCACAATAAATTTGCTTGTTAATTGAGTCTGATTCAAAGTTGTTACCAGAAATGGTGCAATGGACAGAGCAAGAGGCAGGAGATGGTGCAGGCAGCAGGACATAGGCAGAGCTTGAGTGACTCAAGAAATTTTTACTCACCTCATGATGAATAAAAATCATTGCCAGAGGGAAGCGGCTGTGGCTCAATCAATAGGGCTCCCGTTTGCCATATGGGAGGTCCCGGGTTCGGTTCCCGGGGCCTCCTGGTGAAGGCAGGCCTGCCCGCACGGCGTGGTTAGCTGACCCAGAGAGCACAAGCAGCAAGGGGGGGATAAATGAATAGATAAATAAAAAATCTTAAAAAAAAAAAAAAAAAAAAATCATTGCCAGAGAGAAAAAAGAGGGGTGGAGCTTGAGCCCAGGAAAAAGAAGACATCCAGCATGTGTTTCCAATGGTCTCACTTCTTTTTCTAAGTTCATTGACGAATTCCTCCTTGACTCCACAGGCAGGATTAAGTGCCCTGCACAGGAGCTCCCATCACACTGCATTGTAACAGCCTGTTTCTTTTTTTCTTTTTTTTTTTTTTTTTTTTTTCAGCCTGTTTCTTGAGTGCCTTCCCCACTGGCCTGTGAGCTCTTTGAGAGCCTGAGGTTGTCTTTTCCCCTGTTTTATCCCTAATGCCTGGTACTTTGTGGCATACTCAATGGTTGATGGCTGAATGAATAAAAGCAGGAACAAAGGATTGATTGACCCAGAATTAGTACTGAATTTCAAGGCTGCATTTATGAGAATAGAACCAAAACAACAAGCATCCTCAAAATAAGAGTAGTTATAGGTTTACAGAATTATCATGCAAAAAGTAGAGTTCCCATACACATACACAGTTTCCCTCTTTGTTATAATTGATGAAACTATTATCGCAATTGTTATTAACTTTAGCCCACCATTTACCTCAGAGTTCACTCTTTGTGTTGTACAGTTCTATGGGTTTGTGTGTTGACATATATAACCTAAAAGTTCCCTTTTTACCCCTTTTCAAATACAAAGTTCATGTTTCAATTACATACCCAAAGTTGTGCCTCCGTCCTCATGATTCATTGCCAAAACTTTTGTTATCACTCCAAACAGAAATTCCATACCAATTAAACATTAACTCCCCTTTCTCCTCCCTGTTAACCTGTATTCTAGTTTTTTACTTTATGGATATGCATATTCTCCTTATTTCGTATAAGTAAGAGCATACAGTATTTGTCCTTTTGTGTCTGGCTTATTTCACTCAACATAATGTCTCCAAGTTTTGTCCATGTTGTCACATGTGTCAGGGCTTCATTTCTTTTTACAGTTAATATTCCACTGCATGTGTATACCACATTTTATTTATCCATTCATTGGCTGTTGGACCTTGGGTTGCTTCCATCTTTTGGCAATTGTGAATGATGCCACTATGAACATTAGTGTGCAAGTATCTGTCTGAGTCCCTGCTTTCAATTCTTTTGGGTTATATACCTACCAGTGGGTCATGTGGTAGTTCTATTCTTAGTCATTTAAAAAAATAGTAGCCATTCGAATGGGTGTGAGACAGCATCTCATTGTGGCAAAACGTGCAATTTTGACAAATTTATTAAAACACTGGCAGCTTCAGGATCTTCTTTCGGGGCTGGTCATTAACCACCCAAGGCCTTGGAAATGCAGAAGACGGAATTGAGCCTACACGGACCACACCTCCACACGTTCTAAACATTTCCGCACATGGACCCGCCCCCTCAGCCCGGTATGGAACTTTAATTGGTGCTCTCTCTAATCCATCTGAGAAAGTCGCCGCCTATTGGATTAAGTACTAAACCCGGGTTGCGCACTTCCTGGCGTTTGGAACGCAGAGCGGACGTAGGCTTGCCGCCATTGTGCTGCGGCGGAGAAGGCAGCTGTCTCTGTGAGGGCCTGTGAGGGTACGTGGTGGGCTTTAAGGGTAGGGCTGCGGGGGGCAGGGTGAGTCGGGCAGAGCGGCGGGAGGGGTTGGGTCGGGCCTGCTGCGCGCACTCTGGGCCAGGCGGGACTGCAGCGAGGGTAGCGGGGCCTCAGAAGCGCGTTGGTGCGGTGCTTGTTGTGGGCCCAGGCCCTGATGCTTGACCTTTCTCTCCCGCCGCTCTGCAGATTCTCCGGGCATGGCCGGAGTATTTCCTTACCGAGGGCCGGGTAACCCAGTGCCCGGCCCTCTAGCCCCGCTGCCAGACTATATGTCGGAAGAGAAGCTGCAGGAGAAAGGTGAGAAACGTGCGCGGGCCCTCCGCGCGAGGGCCTGGAGACGTGGGGGCGGGTGTGCGCGTGCGCGCAAGCGGGCTTGAAGCCCATCTCTCAGTTTTGTCAGGTCAGCCTCCCCTATTATTTGCTCCCCTGTTAAGTCCATTTATGTTTTTCAACTAATCAGCCTTTTTTAGGCTCCTGCTGTTGGCAATCCCTGATCCAGGTGCTGGGGATACAATAGCGATGAAGACAAAGTCCTGCCCTTTTAGGGTTTAAATTGCAGTGAGGGAGATAGACAAAAAATTAAAATCTTTATAACATAATGTCAGGTAAGAGCGATGAAGGAAAAAAAATAAAGCAGAGTAAGGTGACAGAGGATTAGGGTGTGTGTGTGTTCCTTCTACATGGAGAGGTCAGGAGTCCTTTCATTCCCTGCTGGATGCCCTGCCCTTCTCTGGTACACTCTGGCAGGAGGTTGCACTAGCACAAAAGGTGGGGGTGATTAGGCTAAGGATGTGCAGTCCTTTAACATAGAGGTGCTTTTGCAGCCCGAAAATGGCAGCAGTTGCAGGCCAAGCGCTATGCAGAAAAGCGAAAGTTTGGATTTGTGGATGCTCAGAAGGAAGACATGCCTCCGGAACATGTCAGGAAGATCATTCGAGACCATGGAGACATGACTAACAGGAAGTTTCGGCATGACAAAAGGGTCTACTTGGGGTAAAGAACACCCTGGAATTATTTCATTGGGGTTTGGCTCCTTTCCTTTCTCCCTGCCCCACAGGTTGCAGTATTATGATAGCTGCTCTATCATTGTGGAATGGGACTCTTCAAAGGTAACCTAGCTCAGTGGTTACAAGAATATTCAGGTTCTTTAGAATTCCATGATAATTTCCTAATCTTCCAGTTGTTTTTGGCTCTGAATTTTCTTCCTGATCTAGCACTGAAGCTTTGTTCTCTTGCTGCTACCACTTTTCTTCAGGGTCCCTGTGATTGAATGGGTTAAAGCCCAGAGTGGACACTCTTTGTTCTCTCTGGCTGCACTGTGGTTACATTTCTCAGTGATCAGAATTCTGAGGTTCAGGATATTTAACCCCTGAGGATTCTGTACTCTTGTGTTTCTGTGGCCCCAAGGTGGGTGAGTACAGATATAAAGGCCTTAGAAATCCCTGACCCATTTGGACAAATGTTAGCCACTTAACGAACTGGTCTAAGGTAGCTGTGGAAGTTCTGTTTGTTTAATAAAAATAATAATTTTTTTTTTCCCCAAAAATATTTTTTGAGGACTGTTCAGGGCCTTAACAGTGAACAAGGCAATAATGAGTTTTTCCTTCATAGTTTATGGTCTCATGGCATGACAGATATAAAACAGATGGTTACAGTAAAGTATGGTGAATTATTATCATTTGTGGGATGATACAAAGGGAATAGAATGTGAGACAACCTGGAAGCTAGACAAGAGAGTATTGATTTAGAGGGACTGATACCTGGTATTTTGAGACTGTGACGTTTAAGAAGAAGAGGGGTACAGAGTGGGAAGTTGGAGAGTGGAAGGCAGGGTTCCTGGTCATAGAAGGCTTATATAGTAAGTTTGGGAATTTGGGCTATAAGGCAGGATTTTCTGTAGATTGTGGTACTGTGATACTGTGTGGCTTCTTGTCATAGGACAGCAGCAGAACCCCTTGTCATGCCTAATTACCTTCTTTTCTCTTCCTAATACTGCAGTGCCCTTAAGTATATGCCCCATGCAGTTCTCAAGCTCCTGGAGAACATGCCTATGCCTTGGGAGCAGATTCGGGATGTTCCTGTGCTGTATCACATCACTGGAGCCATTTCCTTTGTCAACGAGATTCCCTGGGTCATTGAGCCTGTCTACATATCCCAGTGGGGGTGAGAAGGGTTGGAATATGGTGTGTGGTGGTGGTGGTGGTTGGGGGACAGTGGGTGGGAACTGTTGTTTGACATTCTTGGCTTCCAGGTCAATGTGGATTATGATGCGTCGAGAAAAGAGAGATAGGAGGCATTTCAAGAGGATGCGTTTCCCCCCTTTTGATGATGAGGAGCCACCTTTGGACTATGCTGACAACATCCTAGATGTTGAGCCACTGGAAGCCATTCAGCTAGAGTTGGACCCTGAGGAGGATGCCCCAGTGTTGGACTGGTTCTATGACCACCAGCCGTTGAGGGACAGCAGGAAGTGAGTGATGGTTAGAGGTATCGCTCCTGTGAGAGTTCTGGAAACCTGGATCAGTACCTGGAGAGCAATAGTTATTGTGGCTTAGCTAGCTGGAATAACCTAACATGGTTCCCTTCTTTTTTTTTTTCCCCCTAGGTATGTGAATGGCTCCACTTACCAGCGCTGGCAGTTCACACTGCCCATGATGTCCACTCTCTACCGCCTGGCCAATCAGCTCCTGACAGATTTGGTAGATGACAACTACTTCTATCTGTTTGATCTGAAGGCTTTCTTTACCTCCAAGGCACTCAATATGGCCATTCCTGGAGGTCCCAAATTTGAACCTCTTGTTCGAGACATCAACCTACAGTAAGTTGGAGAAAGTAGGGATTTTAGGTTCCTTGGGTTAAGTAAAATCTATTTTTTGTCCTTAAGATCCTGGTGTAACTTCCAAATTAATCCTTGATTTTGTATCTTAGAGATGAAGACTGGAATGAATTCAATGATATTAACAAGATCATCATCCGGCAGCCTATCCGCACTGAATACAAGATTGCTTTCCCTTACTTGTACAACAATCTTCCACATCATGTCCACCTCACCTGGTGAGAGAGCCGGAACACAGCTGGGGCAGGAGAAGGCAGTTAGGTTGGACAGGAGATCTTTGGCTGACTCTTAGTTTTCTTTTAGGTATCACACTCCTAATGTTGTATTCATCAAAACTGAGGATCCTGATTTGCCGGCTTTCTACTTTGATCCTTTGATCAATCCAATATCCCATAGGCACTCTGTCAAGGTGAGAGGAAGGGACACTTGACGTCAGCTCCCTGAGACTGCTTGAAGTGTTACTAGATAAAAATTCAGCAGGCGGTAGAACTGTTTTCCATCTTAAGTGTTCCCTTTGAGCTATTAGCTAATTTGAGAGTTTAGCAATTGACTCAAACCAGGTCATTGATATAACCTTGGTGTCTCTAATGTCCATCTGGGCTTTGTTGATATTCCTGGGTGTGCTCAGTAGCCTATTCTGGTCTGTTTCTGTTTTTTTTTTTTTTTTTTTAAATAGCATCTTTATTTAGATATAATTCATATACCATACAATTCACCCATTTAAAGCATACGATTCAGTTGTTTTTCGTATGTGTTCATAGAATTGTACAGCCATCACCACAATCAATTTTAGAACATTTACCCCAAAAAGAAACACCCATTATCAGTGACTCTGTTTTGCCTCAACCTCCCCAGTCCCTGGCAGCTGCTGCTGCTGCTGCTGCTGCTACTACTATTACTACTACTACTATTATTATTATTATTTTTTTTTTTTTTGGAGGTACTGAGGATTGAACCTGGGACCTTGTATATGTGAAACACATGCTCAACCACTGAGCTACACCCGCTCCACAGCAGCTATTAATTTACTTTCCATCCTGCAGATTTGCCTATTTTGGACATCCTAATTGTAATCATGTAATACGTGTTTTGTTTTGTTTTTTTAAAGATTTTATTTATTTATTCGTTTATTCCCCCCTTGCTGCTTGTGCTCGCTGTGTCCATTTGCTGTGCGTTTTTCTGCGTCCGCTTGTCTCCCATTGCTGGGTCGTCCTGCTGTGTCAGCTCACCGAGCCACATGGGCTGGCTTGCCTTCCCCAGGAGGCCCCAGGAATCGAACCTGGGGCCTCCCATATGGTAAACGGGAGCCCTACTGATTGAGCCACATCCGCTTCCCAATACGTGTTTTTTTGTGACTGGCTTCTTTCACTTAGTTAAATGTTTTTAAGGCTTATCTATGTGCCAGTATGTTCTTCATGTGAACAGATCTCAATATCCAAGCCCAGTTTTTGGAGCTTAAGCAGGAGGTGATTGCAGTGTTTCCCTCCTATGGCGTTGGGGCTCCTTTGGGAGACCTTTTGGTGGTGAGCCAGTTTGGGTGTCATGAGTGATGCTTACTTTCCTGGTTAGCCTTGGCTTGTTCTTTGCTCCCTTGGCCCCCTTTGCCCTGGCCCTTTAGGGCTTCTCTTGTCAGGCAGCCCAGTTTCCATGGCAGATACAGCCAGCCACTGTGCTTGGCTCCAGAGACTTTCTCTCTTATCCCAAGTCTATGCTTAGTTCAGTGGGAGCTGAACCCTTGGGTGTTCTTTCAGAGCCAGGAACCGTTGCCAGACGACGATGAGGAGTTTGAGCTCCCAGAGTTTGTGGAGCCCTTTCTGAAGGACACACCTCTGTATACAGACAATACAGCCAATGGTATTGCTCTGCTTTGGGCCCCACGGCCCTTCAATCTACGCTCTGGTCGTACTCGCAGGGCCCTGGACATACCCCTTGTCAAGAACTGGTAAAGGCTTCTCCCTAGGGGGTTGGTAGTGGATGTATAGGAGAAAAGACTCCAATCTGATGGGCTTTGTTTTCCCAGGTATCGGGAACATTGTCCTGCTGGGCAGCCTGTGAAGGTGAGAGTCTCTTACCAGAAGCTGCTTAAGTACTACGTGCTGAATGCCCTCAAGCACCGGCCCCCTAAGGCCCAAAAGAAAAGGTAAAGTGACTGTGACCTCTGCTCAGATTTTTTCTGTCCCAAAGCTAGTTAGGCTAACTGTACTCTCCTTTTTATTTCCATCCCAGGTATCTGTTCCGCTCCTTCAAAGCCACCAAATTCTTTCAGTCCACGAAGTTGGACTGGGTGGAGGTGGGACTACAGGTTTGTCGCCAGGGCTACAACATGCTCAACCTTCTCATTCACCGTAAAAACCTCAACTACCTGCACCTGGACTACAACTTCAACCTCAAGCCTGTCAAGACACTCACCACCAAGGTGCTTGCACTGGGACCTTAGTTTAGGGATCTCCTGGATTTGAGGGATGGATGACTAGTTTTGCTCTGGCTCCTGAGCAAGGCATAGAACCAGTCAGAGTCATTGATGATTAATGTTCTTTCCGTTCTTGGCATCTCATCCAGGAAAGAAAGAAATCTCGTTTTGGGAATGCTTTCCATTTATGTCGAGAAGTTCTGCGTTTAACTAAGTTGGTGGTGGATAGTCACGTGCAGTATCGATTGGGCAATGTGGATGCCTTCCAGGTGAGGCTAGTATCCTGAGCCCTGCCTAGGTAGAGAGGCTGGATGAAGCCTGGACTGATCTTGGGGTTGGCGCAAGCTCAAGGCCTGATAGGGTCAATTGTGTTGCAGTTGGCAGATGGATTGCAGTATATATTTGCTCATGTGGGGCAGCTGACAGGCATGTACCGATACAAATACAAGTTGATGCGACAAATTCGCATGTGCAAGGACCTGAAGCATCTCATCTATTATCGCTTCAACACGGTGAGCCCCTGTCCCTGAAGACTCACTTCCTCAGACCCATTTTCATTTTTCCATCTAGTCAGGATTCTTTCTAAGGACTTATTTGGAGAGAGGCTTTGAGTGTATCAATTCTGCCCTTTTTTTTTCTCCCTCCACTGCCATACATGTGCTTCTCCTGTCCCACTTCTGCCCTATTTTCTATCATTTAGATAAATTGCTAACTTATGTTCTTGATTTCTGCTTGGGATCATAGGGCCCTGTAGGGAAGGGCCCTGGCTGTGGCTTCTGGGCTGCTGGCTGGCGGGTCTGGCTGTTTTTCATGCGTGGCATCACCCCTTTGTTGGAGCGATGGCTGGGCAACCTCCTGGCTCGGCAGTTTGAAGGTGAGTGGGGTTTTTTTGTCTGTCTTCTACCATTATTGTTTCCAGGGCAGAGCATGTGTGTTTCTGTTTCCTACCCTTGAGAACCCCTGCTGGACTTCCTCTAAGTCCCGTTCTCAAATGTGGCTGACTTAGTGTCCTCTTTCTGGGCCTTGAGGCTGTCACGGACCTGTAGGAATGGAAATCCTCAGAAGCATAGTTGTGAATGTCTGAGTTAGCTTGCCTAATTTTTGTGTACTGGACACAGACTTTCTTAATACTTAATGATTTCATTGTAACTGTGGTTAGTGAGAGGGCATGAAGGTACAAACCCTTATTAAAAGCAAGGAATCTATAACTTGGACCACTCCTTAACTTCTAGGCCGACACTCAAAGGGGGTGGCAAAGACAGTGACAAAGCAGCGAGTAGAGTCACATTTTGACCTGGAGCTTCGGGCAGCTGTGATGCATGACATTCTGGACATGATGCCTGAAGGGATCAAACAGAACAAGGCCCGAACAATTCTGCAGCACCTCAGTGAAGCCTGGCGCTGCTGGAAGGCCAACATTCCTTGGAAGGTGGGTGTCTTCCTCTTCTCCCAGGAGGCAGGAACAACCATCTGACTGGGGGTAGGGTCCCTACCTCCAGAGTCTTTTAGGGGGCTGCCTGGTTCCTATTACTTGCTCACCGTGCCTTTGCACTTTCAGGTCCCTGGGCTGCCGACACCCATAGAGAATATGATCCTTCGCTATGTGAAGGCCAAGGCTGACTGGTGGACCAACACTGCCCACTACAACCGAGAACGGATCCGTCGTGGAGCCACTGTGGACAAGACTGTTTGCAAAAAGAACCTAGGGCGCCTCACCCGGCTCTACCTGAAGGCAGAACAGGAGCGGCAGCACAACTACCTGAAGGTCAGGCAGAGTAGGCTGACCTAGGTGTGGGGGCACGTGGGCAAGAGAGTTGGGACCATGTGTTTTCCTGTGGTGTTGGGTTACAGTGGGAAGCTAATTATCATATCTACTTGTGCAGGATGGTCCTTACATCACAGCAGAGGAAGCAGTGGCAGTGTATACCACCACTGTGCATTGGTTGGAAAGCCGTAGGTTCTCACCCATCCCATTCCCTCCACTCTCCTACAAGCATGACACCAAGTTGCTCATCTTGGCCTTGGAGCGGCTCAAGGAAGCTTATAGGTGAGGAGTCGGGTAGATAAGTTTCTTCTGGGAAGGTGACAGGATAGGGAATGGAATGATTGTCAGAGCCCAAAGAAAGAAGGTTTAACTTCAGTCCTTTGTGAGTTTGGCTTCCTCTTGGTTTTCCTATTCAACTTTCCTGTTGCTTTGTCAGTGTGAAGTCTCGGTTAAACCAATCTCAGAGGGAGGAACTTGGCCTGATCGAACAAGCCTACGACAACCCCCATGAGGCATTGTCCCGCATCAAGCGTCACCTCCTCACACAGAGAGCCTTTAAGGAAGTGAGTGAGATGCCGCCTCCATCACGCAAGTTTTCTTTTTGGCTATGACATTCATTCATGTTACCAAGAAGGGCAGGTAGTCTGAGGTAATTGGTGGATTGGTATGAGCCAGCTTCCCTGTCCCACAGGTGGGCATTGAGTTCATGGATCTCTATAGCCACCTAGTACCAGTGTATGATGTGGAGCCCTTGGAGAAGATAACTGATGCCTACCTGGACCAGTACCTGTGGTATGAAGCTGACAAGCGTCGCCTTTTCCCACCCTGGATCAAGCCTGCTGACACAGAACCACCTCCTCTGCTTGTTTACAAGTGGTGCCAAGGTAAACCCTTTCTGGAATGACCCCCTGAGAAAGCGGGGTGAGTTAGTATCTACATCAAAATTCTCAACCAGGTGACATGATTAGTTTAACTCTCTTGCTGCATGGTAACAAAGAAGTAGCATTGAAGTTAAACTGAGCGAAGCTAGCACACCTAGCAATTCAGATGAATAGAGTAGTAGTGGGATTGGGTTATGGAATATGGTGATAGCTACTGTAGGCAGTAGGTCCTGAGGAATTGCTAACTTACTGGAATTCTCTTTTGCCTACTCCTCAGGTATCAATAACTTGCAGGATGTGTGGGAGACAAGTGAGGGTGAATGCAACGTCATGCTGGAATCACGCTTTGAGAAGATGTATGAAAAGATTGATTTGACCCTACTTAATAGGCTGCTGCGACTCATTGTGGACCACAACATAGCTGACTACATGACAGCCAAGAACAATGTCGTCATCAACTACAAGGTGTCTGTTGGGGCAAGGTAGCAAGGAATTTGGGGAGAGGTGTCTAGCCCATTGGATTCAGGTTTGCTGAAGGAAGGAGAAAAGAGGATGGGTCCTGGAGAAGCCTGAGACATGGCCATGGGTTGTTAAGAGTTGTCATTTTTTCTTTGTAGGACATGAACCATACAAATTCATACGGGATCATCAGAGGCCTGCAGTTTGCCTCATTCATTGTGCAGTACTATGGTCTGGTGATGGATTTGCTTGTATTGGGACTGCACCGGGCCAGTGAGATGGCTGGGCCACCTCAGATGCCAAATGACTTTCTCAGTTTCCAGGACATAGCCACTGAGGCTGCCCACCCCATCCGTCTTTTCTGCAGATATATCGATCGCATCCACATTTTCTTCAGGTGAGGGCTGTGTGGCTTCTCTTTGCCAGGCATTGAGGCATATGCACTGTGTCTGAAATTAGCTGTTGTACCTTGTTGTTTTGCTCCTAGGGTTGGGCCTCTAAAATGGAATGGAGTCCTGTGGGTAGAGTAGGGGGGTCCTCTATTAAAGCTTTAGTTCTCTGATGGGGTCCTGGTATATTTGGGCCTCAGCAATACACCTTGTATGGTGTAGGTTCACAGCAGATGAAGCTCGGGACCTGATCCAGCGTTACCTGACAGAGCACCCAGACCCCAACAATGAAAACATCGTTGGCTATAATAACAAGAAATGCTGGCCCCGAGATGCCCGCATGCGCCTCATGAAACATGATGTCAACTTGTGAGTCTAAGTTGGTGTGTGGGAGCTGGAAGGACATTAGCCTGAGGGATGCCAAGGGCATTTATAGGGAAGTTAAGAAGTTGTTCCTTGGTGGGAGGAGTGTAGTTCTGGGGCTATGATCAGCCTGGCTTTGAAGGAAAGTTCTTCCTAGGACACTGATGTGACCATGTGTTCTTTGTGGGCAGAGGTCGAGCAGTGTTTTGGGACATCAAGAACCGTCTGCCACGGTCAGTGACTACAGTTCAGTGGGAGAACAGCTTTGTGTCTGTGTACAGTAAGGACAACCCGAACTTGCTCTTCAACATGTGTGGCTTTGAATGCCGCATCTTGCCTAAATGCCGCACCAGTTATGAGGAGTTCACCCACAAGGATGGGGTCTGGAACCTACAGAACGAGGTACAGCCTGGAAAGAGGGCTAAGGGTAACATTACCACCCCTGTACCTCTGGAGTAAATGAGGGTGAGGAACAGAGGCACACTCTTTAATTATGAGTTGAGCCTTGTTGGTTGGGTAAGGCTCAGTGGTGGTTAGAGTTGGTCCTTGCTCATGTGGCAGTTCCAGAGACAAGTTAACCTTGACCTTGTGGTTTAGGTTACTAAGGAGCGGACAGCTCAGTGTTTCCTGCGTGTGGATGATGAGTCAATGCAGCGCTTCCACAACCGTGTACGTCAAATTCTGATGGCCTCTGGCTCTACCACCTTCACTAAGGTACTTAAGGCACTTGCCCCAGTTTTCCTTGTGTCCTCTACCCAGCTCACATTCCATTCAATTCTTAAGTGGGTTGCTCTCCTTTCTTCCTATCTTTGCTCAGTGTCAATTCATGGTTATCTTCTGAGAGTTACCCATTAGAATTCTGCAGCCTACTATGCAGTTGTGATGACTCTAAATTATGGCAGAGTAGAAGATGGACTTTAATTTAAACAAAAAGCCTCAATTTAGCATCTTTCCATTGGCTTATTGTCCAAGTCATATAGCTCACCTTATTTTTCCCTTCCACATCTTTTTTTTCCCCCATAATTCCATTTACATAAAATATAAAGTCAATTTATAAAGATGAAATTAGATTAGTGGTTATGTAAGGCTGGGGAAGGATAGAGGGATTGAGAGGTGACTGCTAAGGGGTGTAGAGTTTTTCTTTTTGGAGTAATGAAATTGTTCTAAAATTTTTTGTGGTGATGAATGGACAATATTGTGATAATATAAAAGCCATTGATTATACACTTTGGATAGATGATTTCTGGGCTGCATTTTCCTTATTAGATAAGTTGAGAGCATTCATTCATTGACTTGCCTTTTCCTAGAGACCTAAATTTTAGAGATGTGTTCTCACCAGGGGGAAAAAAAGCAACAAAACAAAATAGTTGTAGGGCTATTACTGAAGAAATTGCACTTGAAATTCTTTTCATGACGAGATGGCATACGTTGTTCTTCTGAGGAATCCTTGCTGCCTTCATTTAGCCCTGACACTGGCCAGGGTCGGGGCCAGTGCCGCCATCTTTCCTGTCCCCTCTACGGAGTTGCTGCGCGTTGGTGTTTAGTTGCCATTGGGAATGGGGTAGACTGTCGTACTCCAGGACCCCCAGGCTGGGCTGGAGCAGTGGCTGCTTACCACGAGCTCCTCTCCTCCCCTTGGGGTGACAGGCCGCCCCCCACAGTCATTACTGAGCACCTACTGTGTACCAGGTCTTAGTGGGAGGGCTGGGGGTGGTGTGAGGAAGGCCTTTCTCCAGCTTTGGGAGCTTCCTGTCTGGGGGGGCCTGTGAGGGCTCCCAGCTGGCCAGGCCCCTTCACATTTCTTGTAAGTTTATTCCCAGTTATTTTTGTTATGCCATATACATCTTTTCATTTTTTCAGTGGATATTTTTGGTCATTTTTTTATGTTTCAGACACTGTTCTAGCATCAGTAGAGACCTGTGATTAGAAAAGAAGATAATAGGTCTTTGATAACCAGGGTACCATACCACTCTAGCATACCACCACATCTATGCTAAAGAGGTCAAACATAGTAGTAATTTATTATTTTAAATATACTTAACAAAATCATTTTAAGTAGATAATTAAGTACATTGACAATACTTTGTAATTTTACCAGTCTCTATTTCTAGACTGTTTTTATCATCCCATACCAAATCTCATAATCATTAGCAGTAACTTCCCATTCTTTCCTTCCCCCAGCCCTGGTAACCACAATTCTGCTTTCTGTCTATGAATTTGTTTATTCTGTATAAGAGAAGCCATACAATATTTGTTCTGGCTTATTTCACTCAACATGATGTCTTCAAGGTTCATGCACGTTGTAGCATGTGTCAGCACTTCACTTTTTATGGCTGAATGTCATAAATTCCCTTGTATGAATATACTACATTTTTATTTATTAATAGCCATCCTAATGGATGTGAAATGGTATTTTGTAGTTTTAATCTACATTCTCTTAATGGCTAATGTTGAATATCTTTTCATATATTGGCCATTTGAATATCTTCTTTTGAGAAATGTCTATTCAAATCTTTGGCCCATTTTCTAATTGGGTTGTTCTTTTGTTGTTGACTTGTACAAGTTCTTTATATATTGTGGATTTTAAACTTATCAGATAATGGTCTTAAACTAATAACCTATTTCGACTAGTACCAATCTAGTTTCAGTGTAGTATATACAGTGTAGTATAATATCTCTGTTCTTCTCCCTTTATGTCGTTATTCTCAGTTTATCTCTTTATATTTTGCATGCCCATTAACATAGAATTAAAAAATATCATTTTGTACATTTGCCTGTAAAGTCACTGGGGGATGGGGGGCAGTTACAAACCAAAAGTACAAAAATACAGGGTTTTATATTTAGCTACAGAGTTACCTTTACCAGTCAGTGTTCTTTATTTCTTCTAGACTCTAGAGTTTTAAAATAGTTGATTCAGACAGTTTCTGCTAGTTCAATAATTGTTTTGGTGGAGGAACTGATTCCTGGAGCTTCCTATTCTATCTTCCCACAGTCCTCCACCGGTAGTTTCTTCTAGAAGTACTACATAAGCCACGTGGTATTTATAGAGCCATTATATTATTTGGGAATCTGAGAACACTAGAGTTGATGCCTTTGAAGCAGTTTGGGAATGGGAGAGGAAAAGGAAAAGCTTCCTGGAAGAGGGGCATGTGATGAAGAAGGTGAGGAAGGGCATTTCTTAAGCCAGAGGCATGGAGATGTAACTAGATGGTATATGTGGGAGAGGTGTATAAAAAGATGAGCTTTTACTGAGTAAAATTTTGGAGTTGGAAATATTAGGAGATGAGGCTGTATAAACAGGCAAGAGCCAGATCTATAGGGCATTGCATGCCTCCTTAAGACTAAGGTCTTAAGCACAGAAGTGACTTCTGCAGATTTCTCTTGTTAGGTGGTTCACTCTCCTAGCTGTGGAGATTAGTGGGATAGGATGGGAGGCCAGGTCTGGGGAGTCCTGTAGAAGTCGAGGTAAAAATGATGAGAGCAGTGAAAGTAGAAGGTAAGGAGTGAGGAACAGATTTGAAAAGTAGCTAGCAGGTAAAGCTACTGGTGGGATGTAGAGTAAAAGAGAAGAATCAAGAATAGCATTCAGTTTTTGGCATAGGTGACTAGATGGATATTGATGCCACCAACTGGAAAACTATCGGAAGAAGAATAGGTTTAAGAGGGAAGATTAATTTATTGTAGAACATATAAATTTTGAGTTTATGAGAACATCCAGATGGAGGTGTTCAGCATGGTTTTTTTTTAAAAAAAGATACCAGTGGCCGGGGATTGAACCCAGGACCTTGTATATGAGAAGCCAGCGCTCAACCACCGAGCCACATCGGCTTCCCCGAGTTGACTTTTTTGCTTGTTTTGCTTGTTTTTGTTGTTGTTGTTTTTTTCAAGAGGTACCAGGAACTCCCATGTAGGAGGTAGGAGCTCAAGCACTTGAGCCACATCTGCTCCCCCAGACATTTTTAAAATTTCATATCACTTCCTTTCTGAGCTGTGTGTGTGCATGCATGTAATTTTTTACAATTTAATATAACTGAAATTGAGATGCATTTTAAAATCAATAATAGGTCACTGTTTAAGTATCAATAATTTTTTTCTCCTAGTATGGTGCCTCTTAAATTGATGGTATCTAAGATTTGATGAAAAACTATGAGTTTGAAGTTCTGGGGACATAAATGAGGTACGAGGTTAAGAGTAGTCAGGGGTAACTTGGAGGTTCCTGTGGGATGTCCATATGGGGATACTTAGTGGTCTGAAGCATGGAGAATAGGTCTGGGTTGAAGATGAAGATTTAGGAGTCTGTCATCATAAAGGTAAAAAACTCAAGAGTGAGTGAGATCACCCAGGGAAAGTATAAAGAATGAAAAGAGCAGAGGGACAAGTTTGGAACCATAGGGAACACCAGGAAGCATTGTGACCAGAGCCAGGAGAGTGCAGGGTCATTGGAGCCAGGGCTGTTAAGAATGAATATCAAGAATTGAGCAGGTGATTAACAGTGTCAGTTGCCTAAGAGCATTTTGGTAAGATAAGGACTGAAAAGTATCCATTGGATTTGGCAATTAGGACGTCATTGGTGATCTTAGCAGGCCCTGTTTCCGAAATAGTGGGGAGGGATGCCAGATTGCAGTGGGCGAGGCTTTATGGGAAGTGAGGATGTGGAGACAAGTGGAATCTATTGGTTAGAGTTTGAGTCACAGGAGGGAGATTAGATGCCACCTAGAGGGAGATGAAGTCAAGGCAGTACTTTTAGAATGGGAGAAACTTGAGTATGCTTAAATTAAGGAGCCAGTAGCAATTGGAAGTACAAGAGAGGTGTGATAATTGATGGAGCAGTGTTCCTGAGGAGTTCAGTAGGAATAAGGTTAAAAGTCAAGCAGAGCCGAGTGGGTGTAGCTCAGTGGTTGGGTTGAGCACCTGCTTTGCTTATTTAAGGTCCCAGGTTCAATCCCCGGTACCTCCTAAAACAACAACAACAACAACAAAAACAACAAAAAATACACCTACTAGAAAAGAGGTCTGAATAGAAAGGAATATAGCTCAGTTAAGTAGGAAGTTTTAACTGAGGATCTTGAATTTCAGCTTTACAGTGGCTGGAGTAAGGGACACAGGGTGTCCAGAGTGGATTTGAGGACAGTGGTGGGAGAACGAAAGGATTGTTAAAGAAACTGAGAGGGTTTGGCAGATGTGCCGAGGGCCCAGGTGGATTTCAGGAGAATACAACTGCAGGTGAGTGTGAGTTCTTCCCAGAGCACTCAGCCTACTCAGTGACAGATGAAGGAAGTAGATAGTAGTGACTTAGGATTGGGGTTTTCTCAGAGAGGTGTGGTGGAGTGGTGAGATACAGAGGAATCGAGGGTGTTGGACCCCATTGGGATCCCAGGTGATAGGGGAGGGAAGAGAAGGAAGAGACCAGAAAATGCCAGTGGCCTTGGGGAAATGCAGGGATCCAGGGAATTGATGTGTGAGATATAAGAGTGTCTGAATGAGAGGTTAGGGAGGCAGTTTTCTTTTGCAGTTAAAAGCAAGGGATCTGAAGTCAAGTCTGGTTCCAGTCACAGCTCTGTAACATTGCTAATTGGGACCTTGGGCATGTTACCCACTATGGGTCTCAAGTTTTCTCATTTATAAAATAGAATACTGAGAAAACCTAGATTAGAGGGCTTTTGTGAGAATTAATTGAAATACACATGTAATTGAGTCATATTACTCAAATTACTTAATAAATATTTGCTCTTCATAATTAGAGGACACAGAGATTATGATCACCCAGTAGAATATTGGAATTTGTTGCCTATGGTGGCTTAAGGTAAAACAGTTGTTGTATTCTTCTTTTCTTTTTTTTTTTTAGGAGGTACTGGAAATTGAACCCAGGACCTCATATATGGGAAGCTGACTCAACTACTGAGCTGCATCTGCTCCCCAATGAGAGTTGTTTGTTTTGTTTGTTTTTGCTTTTAGGAGGTACTGGGGGTTGAACCTGGGACCTCATACATGGGAAGCAGGCGCTCAACCACTGAGCTACACCTGCTACCTAACTTCAGCTTTTGAAGGACTTCAGGTTGCCTTCTTGATTAGTTCCCTGCCTTCCTCCAAACAGAAGCTGCTGTCTGTCTCTCTCACCAGGGAATGCCCTTAAGCATGTCTAGACTTCTAGAAGTCTAAAGTCAAGAGAGAGACCTCTTAGAGAACATCTTTGTATGACAGTAAATGTGTTTTTCTGCTCTTTTATTTTATTTTTGCTTTTATTTTTCAAAAGGAAAAATAATTTGTTGTATAATATACCATAGTTCAAAAGGATACTGTAGGGGAGCGGCTGTGGTTCAATCGGTGGGGCTCCCGTTTGCCATATGGGGGGCCCCGGGTTCGGTTCCCGGGGCCTCCTGGTGGGGGCGGGCCCACCCGCACGGCGTGGTTGGCTGACCCAGCGAGCGCAGGCAGCAGGGGGGGGGGATAAATGAGTAAATAAATAAAATCTTTAAAAAAAAAAAAAAAAAAAAAAGGATACTGTAAAAAGTTCTCGTGAATCTTTTCACCAGTTACTTTTCATTTGCTGTAAAAAGAAATTACTTTGATAGCACATATTCTAAAACTGGAAGGATACAGAGAAGATGAGCATGGCTCCTGAGTATGGATGACATGCAAATTCATAAAATGTTCCATATTTTTCTGCAAACCTATAGCTCTAATAAAAATATATATATATTTTAAAAAGAAATTATATATATATATTTTTTTGTAAAGATTTATTTATTTACTTTATACACTTTAAACCCCCTCCTTCCCCATTTGCTGTTTTGTATCCATTCGCTGGGCAATTCTCCGTGTCCTCCTCCTCCAGTCTTCACCAGGATTCGATCCTGGAGACCTCCTATGTAGGAGAGACGTGTTCTGCTGCCTGCGCCACGTCAGTTCCTGGTTTCCAGAGCTTTCGGAGCATCTTGTCTTCTCTTCCCTGCGTCTCTCTCCTATTACGTCATCATCTTGCTGCATGGCTCCCGGGGCCTGGCGGCTCACTGGCACACAGAGCCTGGCAGCCCATGCACCTTCTATATATATATATTTTAAATTTTACCGGGAGGTCCCAGGGATCGAACCCAGGTCCCTCCATATGGCAGACGGATGCCCAACCATTTGAGCCACATCCGCCCCCCAAGAAATTAGATATTAACAAAGCCAAGAAAGTACCCATAATCCTAAAACCCTCACATTGTTTTTATTTTTCCATGTTCCCTTCCAGGTTGTTCATATATATACACAGCTCTATTATCATCTGCCACCTACAAACTATGTGATGGGCAAGTTATGTAAACTGAGTTGTTTGTTTTATGAAGTCTTAAAGGCATAATATAGAAAGTTCTTACCATAGTATATAGTACATGGAGGCTCTCAATAAATGTTTTCCTCTCTGCCTTCCCTCATCCCCAGGAACTTCTGCTATTCTTAAAGGAATATTAGTCTGCTTGAGAATACCCCCTTTCCTTTAGGAATGGAAGCCCTTGTAACTCTGCAACAGAACTGGAATGTTTTGTGATACAAGCCATTTGGCTGGCAATTCTAATTATCGTCTTATTAGAGATCTTAATAAGCCTGGGAGATGTCATACAAAGTCTTTTTGCCCTTACTCCAGTTCTCTCTCTCTCTGGTCCCTGGCCTTCCTTTCTGTAGGTCTGCCTTGGTTGTCTTAGTTGAGCACAAGCGCTAGTGTTTGTGATTTGGTACAGGCCATTACTTTACTCTTGCTGTCCCTTCTTGCCCGTGTGTATACTTCTATTTGCTCAAAGCAAATTTTTGTAACTCCAGCCAACATGATCTTTAATTGTCCAGAAAATGTATTCTTTACCTTAAAGACTCATTATATTTTGGTACTTTGTGATTTTTTCTGTTTCTTTCTTTTTTTTTTAATTCAATCTTTTATTCCAGTTCTGCTTTTTAATATTTAATTTTAATAACTTTAGTTTGGGGAAGTGGCTGTGGCTCAATCAGTGGGGCTCCCGTTTACCATATGGGAGGCCCGGGGTTCGGTTCCCGGGGCCTCCTGGTGAGGGCAGGCCTTGCCCGCACGGCGTGGTTGGCTGACCCGGCGAGTATGGGCAGCAAGGGGGGGATAAATGAATAAATAAATAAAATCTTAATAAATAAATAAATAAATACTTTAGTTTGTAGGCTTACAGAAGAATCCTGTAGAAAGTAGAATTCCCATATACCCACACTCACACAGTTTTCCCTGTTATTAACACTTTGCATTACTGTGGTACTCTTATTGCAATTGGTGGAACGATATTATTATAATTATACTATTAACTATAGACCAAGACCATAATTTATATTAGGGTTTACTTTTGTACTGTACAGTTTAATAGTTTTTTCTAATTTTTTTTATTGTGGTAACGTATATACAACCTAAATTTTTCCATTTTAATCACTTTCAGGTACACAATTCAGTGGTGTTAATTACACTCACAATGTTTGTGTTGCCATCACCATCATAATCAAAACATCTTCATCACCCTGCTATTTTTATTAATCTTTTCAAAGAATCAGCTTTTGTGTTCTTTTTTTTTTTTTTAATTGATTTTTCTGTTTCATTGATTTTTGTTTTATATTTTATAACAAACTTCCTTATATTTACTTTGGATTTAATTTGCTCTTAGTTTCCTAGTTTCTTACAGCAAAAGTTTAGATGATGAATTTTGAACCTTTTTTTTTTTTTTTTTTTTCCCGTCTCTTAATAGCATTCAACACTATAAATTTCCTTCTAAGTGCTGCTTTTGGGTTATCCCTAAAATTTTGATATGTTGTGTTTTCAGTTTCATTCAGTTAAATTTTCTAATTTCCCTTGTGAGTTCTTATTTCATCCATAGTTTATTTAGAAGTATGCTCTTTAATTTTCAAATATTTGGGCTGTTTCCAGATTTTTTTCTATTAGTTTCTAGTTTAATTCCATTGTGGTCAGAGAACATACTATCTGTTATAATTTTAGTCTTATAAACGTCAGATCAAGTTGATTGATATTCTTCAAGTCTTCTTTATCCTTAATGGTTTTTGTGTCTACTTCTGTCAGTTACTGAGAGAGGAGTGTTAGAAGTTGCCAACCACAATCATGGATTTGTATATGTTCCCCTTTGTCTATCATTTTTTCATACACACACACACATATTTTAAAAGATTGATTTTATTTATTCCCCCCCGCCTTGTTTTTGCGCTCACTGTCTTGCTCTCTGTGTCCATTCACTGTGTGCTCTCTGTGTCTGCTTGTCTTCTCTTCTCGTCTTCTCTTTAGGAGCACTGGAACTGATCCTGGGACCTCTGATGGGGGAGAGAAGGCACTCAGTCGCTTGAGCCACCCCAGCTCCCTGGTTTGTTGTGTCTCTCATTGTCTTTCATCCTTGTCTCTCTGTTGTTGCACCAGCTCCCTGCGTGGGCCACCTTGCTTTCACCAGGATGCCCTGGGTTTGGGAAACAAACCCAGGACCTCCCATATGGTAGACGGGAGCCCAATCACTTGAGCCACATCCGCTTCCTGTTTCATATATTTTTGAAGCTCTGGTACATGTGTATTTAGGGTTATTATGTGGTGTTTTGTTTTTTTTTTTTAGATTTTTTTATTTACTTTTTTTTTTAAATGTATCCCCCCTCCCCCAATGGTTCTCTCATCTCTCTGCTCATTGTTTGCTGGCCTTCTCTAGGAGGTACTGGGAACCGAACCCGGGACCTCCCACTTGAGAGGGGAGTGCCTGATGGCCTGAGCCACATCTCTCCGCGGGATGCAGCATCTGCTGACTTGTGGGATCTGCTTGTTGTGGTGGGGGGTGGTGTCTAGCTCCTTGCAGCGGAAGCGGCGTCTAGCTTGTTGTGGTAGAGGCAGTGTCTGCTCATCATCTTCTTTTAGGAGGCACCGGGACTGGAACCCAGGATGTCCCATGTGGTAGGTGGGTGCTCAGCTGGTTGAGCCCCATCTGCTTCCTTGTTTTGTTGTTTTTTGTTTGTTTGTTTTTTTGGAGGTACTGGGAATTGAACCCAGGACCTTGTACATGGGAAGCAGGTGCTCAGCCACTCAGCTACATCCGCTCCCCAGTGAGAGTTGTTTTTGTTTGTTTGTTTGTTTTGGTTTGTTTTTAGGAGGCCAGAGGATTGAACCCGGGACCTCGTACGTGGGGAACAGGCACTCAACTGCTTGAGCTGCATCCGCTCCCCTATTATGTTTTCTCTTTTTTTTTTTTTTTTAAAGATTTTATTTATTTATTCATTTATCCCCCACTTGCTGCTTGTGCTCGCTGAGTCAGCTAACCACGCCATGCAGGCAGGCTTGCCCTCACCAGGAGGCCCTGGGAACCGAACCCGGGGCCTCCCATATGGTAAACGGGAGCCCTACTGATTGAGCCACAGCCGCTTCCCTATTATGTTTTCTTGATGAATTAACTCCTTTGTTGTTATACTTTTGTCAGGTATCAGTAGTGCCACTTCAGGTTTGTTTGATTTATGTTGTCTTTTTCCATCCTTTTTCTTTTAACCTATCTGTATCTTTATAATTAAAATGTATTTCTTTTTTTTTTTTTTTTTTTTTTTAAGATTTTATTTATTTATTCATTTATCCCCCCCTTGCTGCTTGTGCTCGCTGGGTCAGCCAACCACGCCGCGTGGGCGGGCCTGCCCCCACCAGGAGGCCCCGGGGACTGAACCCGGGGCCTCCCATATGGCAAACGGGAGCCCTACCGATTGAGCCACAGCCGCCTCCCAAAATGTATTTCTTGTAGACAATGTATAGTTGGATTTTGCTTTTTTTTTTTTTTTAATCCAGTCTGACAATCCTTATCAGTTTGGTTGGTTTTAAATCTACCGTCTTGTTCTTTGCTTTCTATTTGTCCTATATACATATGGGTTCTTTTTTTTTTTCTTTCTTTTTTCCTGTCTTCTTTTGGACTGAGTGGTTTTATGATTCTAATTTATCTCCACTCTTTGATTAACTCTAGTTAAATGTTTTATTTTTTCATTGGTTGCTCTAGGGTTTAATTGTGTATATATATATTATAAACCCCACAATATATTGTTGCTTCTTTTTTGTTTTGTTTTGTTTTTTAATTGACTTTTTCAAGTTTTTTTTTTTTTTTTTTTTTTGGTATACAGTTCTATGAGTGTCCCCCCACCCCCACCCCGCTTGCTTTCTGTGTCCATTCGCTGGGTGATCTTCTGTGCCTGTTTCTTGCCTTCTCATTTTTCTCCTCCAGGCTTCACTGGGATTCAATCCTAGGGATCTCTGATGTGGGAGAGAGGTACCCTGTCACTCATGCCACCTCAGTTCCTCGTTTCTGGTGGGTCTTGCCTTGGCTTTCTCCTGTGTCTCTCTTTTGTTGCATCACCATTTTGCTGCATGGCTCAGCAGGCCTGACTTGGCCGGCCCGGCTTGCCTTTTTTTTTTTTTTTTTTTTTTTACCAGGAGGTCCTGGGGATTGAACCTAGGTCCTTTCATATGGTAGACGAATGCCCAACCACTTGAGCCATATCCGCTTCCCTTCTTTTGTTTTAAACAACCTTTAACTTTTATAGAAATTGTGAAATGAGAAAAAAAATGTCTTTTACATTTTACTAACATATTTCTATTTCTGGTGCTCTCTGTTCCTTTGTCGAGATCCATATTTTATCTGGTGATGGTTTCCTTTGGCTTAAAGAATGTCTTTTAACCTTTCTCGTAATGAAGGTCTGCTGGCATGACTTTAATTTGTCTGGAAAGTGTTTATTTGCCTTCATTTCTGTTGATATGTCTTCAAGTTCACTGATAGTTTTTTTTTTTTTTTTTTAATTGTGGGTAAAAATCAAATTTTTCACAATACATACTAATATTTCTAAAATGATATATAAATATATATGCATGTATGTGCATTTGCTTACATAAATGTTAATTTTTTTTAATGTATATATATATTTTAAAAGGTGCTTAGATTACCTCTTCTGCAGTTTCTTTTTTTTTTTTTTTTTTACCGGGAGGTCCCGGGGATCGAACCCGGGTCCCTCCATATGGGAGACGGACGCCCAACCAGTTGAGCCACATCCGACCCCCTTTTCTGCAGTTTCTAATCTGTATTGCTACCATTCAGTGTATTTTTAAATTTCAGATAATACATTTTTAGTTCTAGAAGTTCCATATGAGTTGTTTTTAAGTTTTCTATTTGTTTCTTTTCTCATTATATTCATGTTTTTCTTTACATATTAATCATAATTGTTGTGTAGGTTTGTGGGAAATGGAATGTGGGATGCTGGATGTATATAAAATATTTAATAAGGTCAAATGTAAATATGTGGTAATGATTGGATTTGATGGTAACACATAATGAATGTAACAAACACTCTTGACTTATTGATATGATTGGGGCTTAAATGAGTAGTCCAGGAAGATTAATGTTAGAGGACAGCTGGAGGATAATATTGGGAATGTATAACAATGATTTTGACAGTAGATGAGGATTGTGATTAATTATATAAATACAAGAATGTTCTTCTACTACAGGGTATTGAGAATGTGGTGATGCTTGGGAGATTAGGAGGCACTAGGAACGGAACCCAGGACCTCCAATTTGGGAGGCGGGTGCTCAACGGCTCAAGCTACATCCATTCCCTGTAATGTTTTTGTAGCCAAAACAAAGTTGGTATTAATGCTAATGGTCAAAAAGAATATGGGGTTTGATTTTATGAGCTATGAATATGATTAGGCATTTTTTTTTCCTCTATTTCTTTGATTCTTTCATTAGTAAGGAGACCTTGACTATGTTGTTTAATCTGTGTTCATCAGTGTATCTTTCTTTTTTTTTTTTTTTTTTTTTAAGATTTTATTTATTTATTCATTTATCCCCCCCTTGCTGCCCGCGCTTGCCGGGTCAGCCAACCACGCCGTGCGGGCGGGCCCGCCCCCACCAGGAGGCCCCGGGAACCGAACCCAGGGCCCCCCATATGGCAAACGGGAGCCCCACTGACTGAGCCACAGCCGCCTCCCATCAGTGTATCTTTCTGAACACTAGAGGAACAACTGAGTTTAGTAGTTGGAATTAGAAGAAATAAAAGTGCCTGAAAAAGAACTTTTTAGGAGTAATGTTTCCATAACTTGTTGAGCTGCCTTTTTCTGTTCTTTTATTTTTTTGAATTTGGAATAAAGTTATTTTTTTTAAAAGTTGTAAAATTTGTAGTAGTTGTTTTAAGTGCTCTTAATTCCATTATCTGTGTTGTTTTTTGGTCTGTTTCTATTGATGTTTCTTCTGGTTATGGGCGATTTATTTCTATTTCTTCGTATGCTTGGTAATTTTTGATGGGGTACTGAACATGATGAATTTTATATTGTTAATTACTGGATTTTGTTACATTCCTTTAAAGAATGTTGGGTTTTGTTCTGATGTGCAGTTAAATTACTTGCGGATTAGTTTGATCTTTTTAAGGATTGCTTCTAAGTGTGGTTATGGCAGATCCAGAACAGCCTTTGTTCTACTACTATGGTGATATCTGCCTTGGGGACTCTACCCAATTCTCTCCACTCTGGCTGGTGGGAATACAGACTATTCCCAGCCTTGGGTGAGCTATGGAACTTTTTCAGCCTACTTCTTTCTGGTGGTTCTTTGCCTGGCTTTGGGGAGTTTTATTCCATACCAATTGCTACTCAGCCCAAAACCCAAGGAGAACCCTTCATAGACCTCTGGAAATCTCTTTCTGTACATCTTCCTTCTTTCCAATACTTCTGCTCCATAAATACAAATTTTAGCTGCCTTTGCTTCCTCAGAACTTTAGACGTCTCTTTGATTGCTGTCTCTGATTGAAACTACCACGAGGCAGTAAACTGGGCAGTTGTAGGACTCCGCTTCAATTATTTCCCCTCCTCAAGGGTCCTAGTCTTTGTTGCCTCTTGTCAGATGTCAGAAGAACATTGGTTTTATTACTTTGTTCAGTTTTCTGGTTGTTTACTGTGGGAGGGCAATTTCTTCAGCCCACCCCCCCATTAATTGTTAAACAGGCTTTCTCATCCTTTCTTCTTTCTCCCTTTCACCTCCGGTCCAGGGATAATTGTAGTTGATCTTATTTTAACAGTATTTATACTGCCTCAATTAATTATAAATTCAATTGTAAATTGAGATATAATTCGCACATAGTACAACAATTTATCCTTTTGTATTGTGCAATTCACTGACTTTTAAGTATATTCATAAAGTTGTGCAACTATCACCACTATCTAATTCCAGAACATTTCATCACCCTAAAAAGAGACTCCATTCCAATTAGTAGTCACTCTTCCTCCCCTTCCCCCACCCCAGTCTCCCAGTTCTTGGCAACTACTTACTTATATTTTTACCTATATGAATGTGCCTATTCTGGACATCTCATATAAATGGAATCATACAATGTGTATTCTATTTTTATCTGGCTTTCCTCTTAGCATAATGTTTTTAAGGGTCATCCATCTTATAGTGTGCACCAGAACTTTGTTCCTTTTTATGGCTGAATAATCCATTGTATGTATATACCACATTTTGTTTATCCATTCATCAGTTGATGGACATTTGGGTTGTTTTCATCTTTTGACTGTTATGCTGTGATGAACATGTAGAAAAATGTTTTCATTTCTCTTGGGTGTATTCCTAACTGGATTTGCTTGGATCATTAGGTAACTCTGTTTAACCCTTTGAGGAACTTCCAGACTATTTTCCAAAGTGACTGTACCATTTTACATTCCCCTAGCAGTGTATGAGGGTTCCATTCTCCCCACATCCTCATGAACACTTGTCATTATCTCTTTTGATTACAGCCATCCTGGTGGGTGTAAAGTAGCATCTCATCATGGTTTTGATTTACATTTCCCTAGTCACTAATGGTATTAAGCTCAGTTCTTTTTTGAGAACTAGGGAGAATGTAACTAAAGGGATCAATAGTTCTTAGTCCCCCTTCTCATATAACTCATCTGTAATTTACTACTTTTCCACTGTATTCAGATTGTGAATAAATGGAACACAGCTCTCATTGGCCTTATGACATACTTTCGGGAGGCTGTCGTAAACACCCAGGAACTGCTGGACTTGCTGGTAAAGTGTGAGAATAAGATCCAGACACGTATCAAGATTGGCCTTAACTCCAAGATGCCGAGTCGATTCCCGCCTGTTGTGTTCTACACCCCTAAGGAATTGGGTGGACTTGGCATGCTCTCCATGGGCCATGTGCTTATCCCCCAGTCTGACCTCAGGTAGGGCTTGGCTGAAAATCCTGCTGGGCCCTATTGCTTATTTGGGTGGGGGGGTTGGCGGTGTGCTTCTTTTCATTTAGGTTTTATCCTTTTCCTAATGTTGGTTGTGTCCAAAACAGGTGGTCAAAACAGACGGATGTAGGTATCACACACTTTCGTTCAGGAATGAGCCATGAAGAAGATCAGCTGATTCCTAATTTGTACCGCTACATACAACCATGGGAGAGTGAGTTCATTGATTCTCAGCGTGTCTGGGCTGAATATGCACTTAAGCGACAAGAGGCCATTGCTCAGAACAGGTAGGCATCCAGGAGAGCACAGCAGTCCTGATGGGAGAAGAGGGTGGTGAAATTTTGAGCCCTGTGTGGAAATCAGAAAGAGAGCATGTCATACTTTTCATGGAGACAAGGAGACAGGTTCTACTACTGACTCAAATTATCCTTGGTCAGGAAGGAATGCTGAGCTCATCATATGAGAAAGTATTTGACTTTAATCTTTTTTTCTTCAGACGGCTGACTTTAGAAGATCTAGAGGATTCATGGGATCGTGGCATTCCTCGAATCAACACCCTCTTCCAGAAGGACCGGCACACATTGGCTTATGATAAAGGCTGGCGTGTCCGAACTGACTTTAAGCAGTACCAGGTGCATAGATGGGGGGGTAGTGGGAGAGATTTTCCCTGAATCAAGGTAATCCATGGCTGTGATGAGATACCTGGGGCAGTAGGTGCCTGGAATGTTGACTGTGACTGCTTGTTGTCTAGGTTTTGAAGCAGAACCCTTTCTGGTGGACACATCAGCGGCATGATGGGAAGCTTTGGAATCTGAACAACTACCGTACAGACATGATCCAGGCCCTGGGTGGTGTGGAAGGCATTCTGGAGCACACACTCTTCAAGGGCACATACTTCCCTACCTGGGAGGGGCTTTTCTGGTGAGGATTCTCTTCTCTATCACAGAAGTGTACCTATAGGTACTAATCCCTTGTGTACCTGTGTGATCTCCATGGTGTTTCCCAGCCAGCAACCCCAGGAGATCAGAAGTGCTCTGGGCCATGGCTGTGGATGACCTCTCCTGGTCTCTTCTTCCCAGGGAGAAGGCCAGTGGCTTTGAGGAGTCTATGAAGTGGAAGAAGCTAACGAATGCTCAGCGATCAGGATTGAACCAGATTCCCAATCGGAGATTCACCCTCTGGTGGTCCCCAACCATCAACCGAGCTAATGTAAGTATGACTGGTAGACATGGGAGATGGGAAGCTAAAAGGTTTCTAGTTTCTTAGTTATGTCCTGAGAATCAAAGTTGCTTGGTGTTTAGTTTCACATTCTCTTTTTCCTGCCAGGTATATGTAGGCTTTCAGGTGCAGCTGGACCTGACGGGTATCTTCATGCATGGCAAGATCCCCACACTGAAGATCTCGCTCATCCAGATCTTCCGAGCTCACTTGTGGCAGAAGATCCACGAGAGCATCGTAATGGACTTATGTCAGGTGGGCTAGAATCAAGGGGAGAGAGTACTACAAAGAGGTCAGCTTGCTCTTTTGGATGTGAGAAATCCACCCTGGAAACTCTAAGGCTGAGACTACTATCTTCTATTGTGGTACCAGGTGCCACATTATCTTCAATTCTCCAAGCCCTCACTCTGGATGGACTTCATAACAATCGACCTTTCCATCTTTGCTTCCAGGTGTTTGACCAGGAACTGGATGCACTGGAAATTGAGACAGTACAAAAGGAGACAATCCACCCCCGAAAGTCCTATAAGATGAACTCTTCCTGTGCGGATATCCTGCTTTTTGCCTCCTATAAGTGGAATGTCTCCCGACCCTCACTGCTGGCAGATTCCAAGTGAGTGCCTTATGACCCAGTCCTTGGGCATCCAGGAACCTGAGTTTTACTGTTCTTCTAGTACTATTATTTTGGGAATTGTCTCTGCCTTTCATTCAGACTTAGAGCCAATGCTACCCTTGGATCCTATTCATGCTCTCGTCCAGGTCTGCTGATTCTCTGAGGGACTTGCTGATCTGAAATAGGCAGAAGGTGTTTTTTTTTTTTTGGATTATTAGGGATAGTATTTGGGTTTGTTTTTTTTAATTGTGGTTCTGCAGACATAAGTTGTGCCTGTGATTTCCTGGAAGCCTGGATCCTTGACCCTTCTCTGCCTTCAGGGATGTGATGGATAGCACCACTACACAGAAGTATTGGATTGACATCCAGTTGCGCTGGGGGGACTATGATTCCCATGACATTGAACGCTACGCCCGGGCCAAGTTCCTGGACTACACCACAGACAACATGAGTATTTATCCTTCACCCACGGGTGTACTTATTGCCATTGACCTGGCCTATAACCTGCACAGGTGAGTTGGGGCTCAGAAGCAAGTATTTTCCGTGACCCTGTACTTGCATATAGACATGTTTTTTCAGTTTGCTGAGGTGAAATGAAGTTCGACCCTTTCCTCCCCCCAGGTCACTCACTGACTCTCCTCCCAGCTGATATTGACATGAGCAGGCTGTTGTCAGCCTTACCAACCGCTTGCTCTGGTGAATTGGTTTTTCTTCCTCTGTAGAGTTACTTTTCTTGTCTCTTCCACCCTCACAGTGCCTATGGAAACTGGTTCCCAGGTAGCAAGCCTCTCATACAGCAGGCCATGGCCAAGATCATGAAGGCAAACCCTGCCTTGTATGTGTTACGTGAACGGATCCGCAAGGGGCTGCAGCTCTATTCATCTGAGCCCACTGAGCCCTATTTGTCCTCTCAAAACTACGGTGAGCTCTTCTCCAACCAGATTATCTGGTTTGTGGATGACACTAATGTCTACAGAGTGACTATCCACAAGGTGAGTGTTGGGAGCACTGTAGGGTAATAGGGAAATGGGTGTGCATATTGGGATAAAGTGGGATGTTTGTATCTAGGCTATGCTAACTAATATGGTAATACTTTAGACTTTTGAAGGGAACTTGACAACCAAGCCCATCAATGGGGCCATCTTCATCTTCAACCCACGCACAGGGCAGCTGTTCCTCAAGATAATCCACACATCCGTGTGGGCTGGACAGAAACGTTTGGGGCAGGTGAGCAAGCTAAAGCATATGGAGGCTGCAAAATGTTGCTTGCCCTTATTTTTGGGGGGTCTGTGCGAGTGTGAGAGAGTATATCTCTTGGTTCGTTCTTTCCTTTCTCCCCCCCCCCCAGTTGTTTCCATTTGCTGTGTGTGTTCATTGTGTGCTCATCTTGTTTTTAGGAGGCACTGGAACCGAAGCAGGGACCTCCCACGTAGGGGGGAGGCACCTAATTGCTTGAGCCACCTCTATTCCCTCTTGGTTCTTGCTGTTGAAAAATTAAGGACATTTCATTTTTACTTTTTCCCTAAATTAACTTGGGATATATTCTTTGCTAGGAGGCCCAAGAGTGTGTGAGGTCCTTCATTACCCACCAATTCGTCTGTCTGCTTCCTAAATCTCTAACCTTTCTTGAACAGGACTACCGAAAGTCATTTTTCTAAAGAGAACAAACAGTCTTACAATGTCACTTCCACCAAATCTCTTTCTTACCTCAAAACCTTTGGTTGCACCTTCCTTCTTGCTGATTAACTCTCCTTTGTATTACTAGATACTTGATTTATGGCTGTGCTGTACCTCTCTAGCCATATTTTGCCCTTTAAAGCATGTCCTTATGCAGTCAGTCCAGGGTCCTAGCATCCCAAGGCCATGGTGCTCATTTCCATCTTTGTGACTTTGCTCATATTTCTTTTTCTAGAATGAACTCCCCTCTTTTCTCTGTTAATAATAGACCTACTCTTCCCTTAGGACCCTTTTCTTTGTGCAGCTTAAGATCCTAATAGCCTTTCTTTTGTCCCTCAACTTTGTAATACATAGGTCAGCATTTCATCATCTACTGGCTTGTGGTATTTTCTTGTATGAGCTTTGTCTGGCCAGCTGTATTGAAAAACCTTTTTGGGCAAGGACATTTGACACTTTTTCTGTATCTCCTACAGTGCCTAACACTCAAGAACAGTGCTCAATATATAAACATGGTTTTATTCTTTCAAGACTAGGATCTTCTTTTCTGGTTGATCTGGGTGGGTGGAAACTCAGTTTCCATGCTCTTCTTTGGCTTTTTAGTTGGCTAAGTGGAAGACAGCTGAGGAGGTGGCTGCCCTCATCCGATCTCTGCCAGTGGAGGAGCAGCCCAAGCAGATCATTGTCACTAGGAAGGGCATGCTGGATCCATTAGAGGTGAGAGGGTAGACAGGGTAGAATAAAGGAGGGCTGAAACCCCAGGCTCTGTTTTTAATCTTGAGTTGATCTTGTCTTAGGTGCACTTGCTGGATTTCCCCAATATCGTGATCAAAGGGTCGGAGCTCCAACTCCCCTTCCAGGCTTGTCTCAAGGTGGAAAAATTTGGGGACCTCATCCTTAAAGCCACTGAGCCCCAGATGGTTCTCTTCAACCTCTATGATGACTGGCTGAAGACCATCTCATCTTACACGGTATGTAGCCACCTCAGGAAGAGGGCCACTCTAGGAGGAGTGGGTTGGTGGTCAGGAAAGAAGATCCTGTGCCTTAGCCAGTTTTACATCTTCAGCCTGTGTATGGGGCAGGAACCCTCTTCTCTCAAATGCAAGTTGACTTACTCATGATGGGTGGTGGGTTGAGGCCTTGGGGTTTAAAATCAATTCTTAGATTCTCGGAAAGGATAGAATAGAGCAAAGGGAGAGAGCCTCAAGTGACTGGCTTCCCACTCTTCCATCTCTCTTCCAGGCTTTCTCCCGCCTCATCCTGATTCTGCGTGCCCTGCATGTGAATAATGACCGGGCAAAGGTGATCCTGAAGCCAGACAAGACGACTATTACAGAACCACACCACATCTGGCCCACTCTGACTGATGAAGAGTGGATCAAGGTGGAGGTGCAGCTCAAGGATCTTATTTTGGCTGACTATGGCAAGAAAAACAAGTGAGCAGTGGTGGTGGGGAGACAAATGGGAGATCCAAAAAGAGTGAGGAGGGTGGCTCAGTATATGTTTTCTGGGCTTTTCTGGAGCATTTAGGCTGAGAAGTTTCTCAAGAACTTGTCCTGGAGATTCCTATAGAAGAGAGGTAGGAATGATTTCAGATAGTATAGGACGTACCTGTGTTTCAGGGCTTCAGTCTGGTTCTTGGACATTGTTTCTCAGAAGGGCACTGTTGCCATTTTGAGCAGGGCATTTGTTTACTGTCCATGTACTACAGGAAGCTTGACATCTTAGACCCTCAAGTACTCCTGCTAAGAGCATACTCTCACACTCTTCCTCTGCTCCTCCCACTCCCTCCCTCTCATTGTGACAACAAAGAATGTCCAGATATCCCCAAGGATGAGAGTATTTAACTCTGAGAACCATTGTTCTGGGTTTTCGATTTCTGAGAAACAAGTCTAGTCTGGCACTAGACTTGTCACTTGGGGATTGTCTGGGGCAAGAGTATGGGTTCCCCTGCCCCACCAAGTAAACTTTGCTGTTGAAGCAGAAGTGACCAAGGGGCAGGGATCATTGTGGTATGACCCATACTGTCTCCACAGTGTGAATGTGGCATCACTCACACAATCTGAAATTCGAGACATTATCCTGGGTATGGAGATCTCGGCACCATCCCAGCAGCGGCAGCAGATAGCTGAGATTGAGAAGCAGACCAAGGAACAGTCACAGCTGACTGCAACACAGACTCGCACTGTCAACAAGCATGGTGACGAGATCATCACCTCCACCACCAGCAACTATGAGACCCAGACGTTCTCATCCAAGACTGAATGGAGGGTCAGGTACTTTGAGAGGGGAGGGGATGCAAGGAGCTACTGGTGCTACTTGAGGCACTTGAACTGAGAAATGCTGATTTTCATTGTATATTTTCAGGGCCATCTCTGCTGCCAACTTGCACCTAAGGACCAATCACATATATGTTTCGTCTGATGACATAAAGGAGACTGGTTATACCTATATCCTTCCCAAAAATGTGCTTAAGAAGTTCATCTGCATATCTGACCTTCGGGCCCAAGTGAGTAAATGTGTTCAGATAGGCCACAATTTGTGCTCAACCGTTTATGAAACGCAACTGAAAGTTCCTGGAAGCTGAGGTGCCAGTTTCAGAATTCACGGAAGAGTAAATATACAAAGATAGCCAAAATAGTAGGATTTTGACCTCTACCAGATATCAGAATATATAGTAAAGTTATGTTAATTAAGAGAATGTAGTGTTGGCATAGAAGTAGTATTGGCATAGTAGAGATTAGCATAGAGCAGTTAGAAATGTATTCATGTATATATAATAAATGTGGGGTATGAAATCTGGGATTAAGGAAGTCTTACAATATTAAAACAGTGAAAAAAGGAGGTTGGATCTCTGGCTCATACTGTAACTCACAAAAATAAAATCTAAGTGAAGACCTGGATGTAAAATACTAAACTGTAGAGCATTAGAAGAAAATATGGCCTTAGTGTTGGAATAGCCAGCTTAAACAAGACACAAAACACAAAGCCATACTCACAATTAATAACTTGTGTGTGCCAAAGGGTGCTACAAAGGAAAATCTAAAAATGGGAAAAAATATTTGCAAAATTGTAAGAGATAATGGATTAGTGTCTAGAATAAAGAATAAAGAAGTTTTCCTGGGGCCTCCTGGTGAAGGCAAGCCGGCCCGTGAGGTGCGGTGAGCTGGTGCAGTAAGATGACACAGCAAAAGGAGACAAACAGACATAGAAAAATGCAAAGTAAATGCACACAGAGAGCACAAGCAGTAAGGGTAGGATAAAAAAAAAAAAAAAAAAAAAAGGAATAAAGAAGTCAATAAGAAAAAGGTAACTTAAGAAGAATGGACAGGGAAGCAGATGTAGCTCAGTGGTTGAGCACCTGCTTCTCCTGTACGAGGTCCTGGTTTCAATCCCTGGTACCTCCTTAAAAAAAGGGGGGTGGGGGGAAGAAGAATGGGCAAAGAATATGAAAAGGTAGGGGTCGGATGTGGCTCAACTGGTTGGGCGTCCATCTCCCATATGGAGGGACCCGGGTTCGATCCCCGGGACCTCCCGGTAAAAAAAAAAAAAAAAAAAAGAATATGAAAAGGTAGTTCAGAAAAATTTGAAAATGGCAAATATACTATGAAAAGATGTTTAACTTTACAAGTAACCGGGAAAATGCATATTTTATGAAACACCATTTTGTAGCCATCAGATTGACTAGTTTGAAAAGATTATTAATATTCTGTGGGTAAGCTTATAGGAAACGGGTACTCTTACTGATTGATGGCAATGTAAAATTAAAAATACCACTAGTACTGTTTACAAATATGTATTCAGCTTGTGAATACTCATTAAGCTGTATGCTAGTGTGTACTATTTCTTTACATATACTATATTTAAGGAAATTTTTAAAAAATCAGTTGTATAGCTTGTGAATAGTTGAGTGCAGATCCTGGATCCCTCAGAAAATTCAGATGTGGTGCGTCTGAGCTAAGGTTCATGTTTAACTTTTTTTTTACCGGGAGGTCCCGGGGATCGAACCCAGGTCCCTCCATATGGGAGACTGACGCCCAACCATCTGAGCCACATCTGTCCCCGCATGTTTAACATTTTTAACAAGCACACTAGGTGATTACAGTGTAGGAGGTTCTGAACATAGTTTGAGAAACACTGTCCTTATTCTTGGGGCTCACATGGGGTGGAAGCACAGGCCTGACAGCCAGCATCTAGATTCTGGGCTAGCACTAAGAATAATTTTGTCTCCTGACCTGGTCATCTCCAGATTGCGGGATACCTGTATGGGGTGAGCCCACCAGACAACCCTCAGGTGAAGGAGATCCGCTGCATTGTGATGGTGCCACAGTGGGGCACTCATCAGACTGTGCACCTGCCTGGCCAGCTCCCGCAGCATGAGTATCTCAAGGTAAATGGTGATGGTATACCTTGGGGTGTGGGGGAACTGTCACAGTGGCAGAGAGGAAGCAGGCCTGTTCCTCTCACAGGTGGAAATTCCTGCCTGCAGAGGGGATTCTAAGCAGCTCTTTACTGCTTTTTGCCTATAGGAGATGGAGCCCTTAGGTTGGATCCACACTCAGCCCAATGAGTCGCCCCAGCTGTCACCCCAAGATGTCACCACCCATGCCAAGATCATGGCTGACAACCCATCTTGGGATGGTGAGAAGACCATTATCATCACCTGCAGGTGGGCTTGGGCCCTGGGGAGGAGTTATGGTGGGGCAGGCATTGCAGGCCAGGACCCAGAACGGTGGCCTGAGCTCTGACTCTGTCCTTATCCCTCCCCCAGCTTCACACCAGGCTCCTGTACACTGACGGCCTATAAGTTGACCCCCAGTGGCTATGAATGGGGCCGCCAGAACACAGACAAAGGCAACAACCCCAAGGGCTACCTGCCTTCACACTATGAGAGGGTGCAGATGCTGCTGTCTGACCGCTTTCTTGGCTTCTTTATGGTTCCTGCTCAGTCTTCATGGAACTACAACTTTATGGGTGAGGGGCATGTCTTGGGCAAAGGGCGGGGTTTTGTATATGGGTGGAGGGAGCAGAAGGAAGTGGGCATGGGGTTAGGCCATATCACCCTTAGTACTTGGGGTCTGGCGCTGGCTGCATGGTGGCCAGGGTAGATGAGGCAGGTGGACCCCTTAGACTCCTTGTCAACATGGTGTTTCCTTCTATCCCAAGGTGTCCGGCATGATCCCAACATGAAGTATGAGCTACAGCTGGCAAACCCCAAAGAATTCTACCATGAGGTACACAGACCCTCCCACTTCCTCAACTTTGCTCTCCTGCAGGAGGGTGAAGTCTACTCTGCAGACCGTGAGGACCTCTATGCCTAGATGTTTCCTCACCTGCTCCTGCTTCAGAACCCCCCCAAAAGCTGGAGCCTTTTAGCCCCCAAAGACAAGCTGTTGACATTCAGCAGCTTGGCCCCTTTTCCCTCTATTTTGTGCATGTTTTTGTGTTGTTGACCTCTTGGTGGCTTGTAATCCTGAACAAAATGTAACAATAAATTTTGTATAAATAAGAGTTTTGCTTTTTTTTTTTTGCCTGAGCTCAAATTCTGGGTGTAGGGATGGATGGTGGGAGGCTGGGCTCCCACAGCAGGTGCTGAGCTCAGCCGTAAGGGGGCCAGAGGTCCCTTGTCAGGGGCTGTGGGGCTAGATATCCCCTAGCCTCAGAAACTGAGGTGGGGTTGGACTTTCATACTCCTGCTGCCCTGACCACATTCCAACCTAACTTAGAGCAGTTGCCGTTTTCTTTTTTTTTTTATTTTTTAAAGATTTTATTTATTTATTCATTTATCCCCCCTTGCTGCTTGTGCTCGCTGGGTCAGCCAACCACACCGCGCGGGCGGGCCTGCCCTCACCAGGAGGCCCCGGGAACCGAACCCAGGGCCTCCCATATGGTAAACGGGAGCCCCACTGATTGAGCCACAGCTGCTTCCCAGTTGCCGTTTTCTGAATCTGGTTGCTGTGTGTCTTGTGGCCTGCAGCTGTGGGCTCCTTGGTAAGCTTTCCATGTCACTCCTGGAATCAGGCACACCAATGTACCATTTGGCTATCTCCAGCAGAGGCCAGTGAAGGCCCTACCCTTCACCTCTTGCGGGAGTACTTGGTAGCCTAGTAGGCCCCATGACACTGGGCGGAGCCTGGACTGGGCGCTGTGGGGAGGGCTTGACTGAAGTGCCCATTCACAGCCCTGGGCTCGGCACCGGACGCCTGGCTGTGACCTTGAGGGTTGAACTAAACAAGGCTCAGGGGCCCTATAGCACTGCTTTCCCCACGCCCTGTTCCCTAATAGCTCCTCCCCCTGCCGCTTCTATCCCGCCCTTAAGAGCCCTGAACTGCTTCCTGGGCCGCCAATTGTTAGGCTTTTTCCTGCCCCAGTTTGGGGGGGCGTGGGGGAGGCCGCGGATGACATGGAGCCCAGGAAGGCGGCGCCTGCGTGGCACAGCTGGGGGCCTCAAGCGGCCGCGGGGTCAGGAACGGCCGCGGAGCTCGTGTACCACCTAGCAGGGGCCCTGGGCGCTGAGCTGCAAGGGCTGGCGCGCCGCTTCGGGCCCGAGGCGGCAGCGGGGCTGGTGCCGCTCGTGGTGCGGGCGCTGGAGCTCCTGGAACAGGCTGCGGTGGGGCCCGCACCGGACTCGGTGAGCCACTGCCCCCTCCCCTCGCCACCCGCGGGGCCAGCCGGGCCTAGCCCTGAAACCCGGGCCTCTCCAGCTGCAGGTCTCGGCGCAGCAGGCGGAACTGGAGCTGCGGCAGCTGCGGGAGGACAACGAGCACCTCCGCCGGGAGCTGCGCTCGGGACCACAGGGTGAGCGCCAACCCCGGCCAGGCCGAGGGCGGGGTTGGGGGCCGTCGAGGGCTTCCTCCCGCGGGCCGCTGCTAAGAACGTCCCCTTCCCCAGAGGAACGCGCTCTGCTGCGGCAGCTCAAGGAGGTGACTGACCGACAGCGCGACGAACTCCGAGCGCACAACCGCGACCTGCTGCAGCGCAGCCAGGAGGCCGAGGCGGTGAGGCCGAGGCGGTGAGGGCGGGGCGACGGGTGCGGGGCGGGGCTCCCTCCGTCCCTCGGCGCCCCGCCTACCAGCCCTGCTCCTTGCCGCATCCCCAGTTACAGGAACAGCTGCAGCGCCTCCTGCTGGTGAACGCGGAGCTGCGGCACAAGCTGGCCGCCGTGCAGACTCAGCTGCGCGCTGCGCGCGACCGCGAGAGGAAGCGGGAGCTGGAGCTGGAGCGCCAAGGAGCATCCCAGCGCGAGCCAGAGCTAGTGTGGGAGGCAGGAGCCCCGGGGACCCCGGAGGACCCGGTGAATGTCCAGGATTCACAGCGCCTGGCACTTGATGGCACTCGGGAAGGGTTCGCTGTGCTGCATAGCAGGTCCACCGGGAAGGTGGAAGTGTGCACCCCCAGCCAGCCGCAGTCCCGCTCTCAGCCCGAGCACTGGTCTGTCATCTATTGTACCACCCTCGCCCCCCAAGTCTCCCTGCCAGTCACTAACCCTGGCATTCCTGCGTTGTCCCTGGGGCAGGGAGGAGCTAGCAAGGTGGCGCTCTGACCCAGCTTGTCCTTCCGCAGGCGGAGCCTGGGCAGCAGCCAGGGCGCCCCCGGGAGGTAAGGCAGTGCGGCTTCAGTCGAGAGGAGCTTGAGCAGATCCTTCAGGAGCGGAATGAGCTCAAAGCCAACGTGTTCCTGCTGAAGGAGGAGCTGGCCTACTTCCAGCGGTGAGGGTGCTGGGCAGGGGCTGCAGAGCTGAAGGAACTCTGCTCACATCACTCTGTTCACTAATATCCACAGTGACATGTGCCAGGCACTGTGCTGGGCACTGGGAAGACGTAAATGGCACAGTCTCTATCTCAGAGCTTCTTCCCAATAGGGAAAGGGGTGGGGCACAGAGTCACCGGGACCCACAGCAGCATCCATTGGGCAAGTATTCCTAGGAGGGGTGACACCTAAGCTAAGGTATGAGGGGTGTTGGCAAGGCAGGGCATATCAAAAGAGGGGAACAACATGCACAGGTGCTTGGGGTGAGACCTGCTGTTGGCAGGTCAATCCCAACCACTTTCCTCTGCACCCCCTCTCCCCTGTAGGGAGCTGCTCACAGACCACCGGGTCCCCGGGCTTCTGCTCGAAGCCATGAAGGTGGCTGTCAGGAAGCAGCGGAAGAAGATCAAAGCCAAGATGTTAGGGACCCCAGAGGAACCAGAGAGCAGGTAAGTCTCTGCCCCCATCCCCACTGAGTCAGACCTCCCTCCCTGGTTCTGCTGAGTCTCATGATCCAGCCTGATCATTCCCTGAACCAGCCTAGACATCCCTTGAGCCTGATGTCCAGACTGCCCTGCTGAGCCTGCTGACCCAGCCTGGTCACCTTTGTACCTGC